>QWWL01000054.1:0-29393 GCA_003689335.1 Venturia asperata
CGCTAGTAAGGTAAAGACTAGATATTATTATCCGCCGTTAATAGAAACTTAGATTAGATAGAATTATAGAAGTAAGATAAGTTTAGATAGAAGTAAAGTATATTATTAAAGAAGAGATAAAAGACCTTAAGAAGACTACTTAAACGCCTAAGATATAAAAGTAATATTAGTTAGATTACTTAAATATTAGGTAGATACTAAGTCCGTCCCTTATATACTAGTATAATAATAGTATATCCTTACTATAGTACGTATAGCGCTTTTACGATTTTTAATACTAAGATTTTCAACTTTTAAGGGGTCGTGGCTAGGTAAGAAGAGAAGAGTTTTAAAGAATTTTAATAATAGTATTAAAACTAGTAATAGACTACGCGTTCTTTATAATAGTAGAATTAAGACTACTAAGCTATTATCTATTATAGTAGATACCGTAGGCTATAAATAATAGACTATAAATAATCTTACTAGTAATAGTAGAAGCTATAAGGTATAAAAGGTCTTAAGATACTTATATTATATTATTCTTATTATTAGCTACTATCCGTAGGAAGGTATCTATATATACCTAACTCGCCTAGGCCGTACCTAGACGGCCTTAGCCGTATACCTTTATATAGACGGGCTTGGCCGTAAATCTATACCTAGACGGCTTGTCCGTACTACTAGCCCCGCGGCTATATATTTTAAAAAGATCTTATATTAGTGAAAAATCCTATACTACGCTTGTATACAGAAAGATAGGATATTCTATTATCTACGTAGAGATCCTAGGCGTGAGAATGGCTCGCGCTCAGCGAGAATCGAAATGAATCCTAAAACTCAAGCAAGTAAAACAAGTATCGCCGAAGCTAGTAACATGACGGCGACGGTGACGGCGATGGCGAAGCCTATCAATCGAGAAGACTCGAGATGTTACGACCAACCAACTATATAACGGAGCTCAAGTAGAAGCACCACCAACCCAAGCATTGTAATTTGTCGCCCCGTTCCCGGCAGCCGTGTTCGAAATCGGCTCACCAGTACCCTCCACAACCGTTTCCCCGTTACAAACAATCTTGATCGCAACATCACCCGTTTGTCCATTGAAAGGAACAGCGAAATGATTGGCGCCTGCACTCGGCGCACTGAGTGTCGTGGGGCTATTACTTCCAATCTGCACTGTCACATTCGCCGGCGCAGTGACCAGCGCCGTGACGAAGATCTTGTCCTGGACGACTGTGTCCGGGTCGAGGACGGGTTGGTACTGGCCGTTGTTTCCTGTGACGCCGTCTGTGTTTCCCACTGCAGCGGGAGTCAGACGGTACCAATACTGCAACCGCTCTTTCGCGACGGGTGGTTGAGCGCCCTTCTTGTAGCGCGCAATGTAGTACGGTAACAAGTCTCTCCAAGAATCATGAGGCATGTTATCAACATACGCCTTAGCATCCGTCCCAGCACCTTGAGGGACCGCTGGTTCATAGATGGGACCGATATAGTGGGACTCGCCGTAATCATTCCAAGTGACGATCTGCACGAGATCAGGTTGGACTTCGTCGATTTGGTCCCAGCGGTTGTGCCACATATCATCGCCGCGCCAGACCCAAGCTTTGTTGTAGGCAGGAAGTTTGGTGTAAAACCATGGCGAAATGCCCATCATGAAGTGTTTATTTCCTTTGGCGAGAGCCGATTTCCATGCGGTGTCTGCCTCGGCTGTCATGTCGTCGGCGCCGGCTGGCCACATGTCCCAAGAGAAGGCACCGTCGATGACGTCGAAGTGAGAGGCGACGCCGGAGGGACCAAGGGAAGTCCAGTCAGGTACGAAGAAGATGCCGCCAGGGATTGCGGATTTGATACCAGGCCAGTCGTTGATGTTTGCTGTTCCTTCGAAGGTGGAGACATAGGCTTTGCCGTTGTAGCGGAAGTAAGCTGGATGGTTCGCATACGTCATCAATACTTGCTTGACTCCGCTGGCATCCCATGGTTTTCCGCCGCCAAGGTAGTCGAACGCGACGAAGAGCTTGAATGTCGAATTACTGGATGATGTGGAATTATTGCCCAGGCGCTGAGTTGCGTCGAAAGCATTGCCAATCTGCTGCTGGATCTTACCAGAGAAGCATGCTGAGCCAGATTCCGTATTTGGTGCTGTGTTGAGCACGAAGCCATCGATGCCGGCATCTTGAGCGAGGGTCATGTGTTGGACCCATAGGTCTGGGGTGAACTCTTGCCAGTTACCGACCTGTTGTCTGTTAGCTTGGGACTTTAAGACGCTGATTTGATTCGAGTGCATGGCCTCAAAACCGGTCCCTGGACAGGAGAATTGAGCAAAGCATGATATTTCAGGTATGCACAACGATTGGCAATGCGAAATTTGCTTCGCGTTGCCGCTAGTCTGGCCCGGAAATACAGATGTGGCAGTGACCACCTCTGATCATGCTGCGGGGCCAGCCTCGATGGGCGTTTTTGGTGTTCTTGATCGTCGATGTCGGCAACTGTTTTGTTCATCGACAGCTCAATGACTTTGAACGCCTCATCTACCAGTCAAGGATGATACCACGGGTCTTACTGAAGTCCGTGGTAAGACCTCTGAGGATGGATGTGGTCGGTGATTGTCCTGCGATATTTTCGATATCGGGGCTGAGATGGGAGACTGGCATGGCCGGCTCGTTCAGAGTTGGCGGCTTGTCGGTCGTGAAAGGACCTTTCATGCCGATTTGCGCTAACAAAAGAGTCGAGTGCTTTTTGAGCGCCTCGGGGACTGGTTGTCGAATCCAGGTACAAACCCATGGATGCGGCGATATTCAAGACACGGGCTGGTGCTTTCTTCTGCTTTCAAGCGCATCAATGCGCTATTAAGCCGCCTCGAAGGCGATCAAAAGAGAAACGGAGTTGGAAGGCGGTACTGTCGCAACTTACAATAACATGCGCAAAGACATACTTGGGCGCACCCTGCGCAGCCGAGAACATGGCCAGGCCCAGGATCGAGAGAAGAAGTGAAAGCTTCATGATTTCATAAATGAGTGAGGATATCAATCGCAAGTGTAAGGAGTGTAAGTGTAAAGAGCGAATATAAAGGAGCGAATGTCACACCAGGCAACTTGAACGATTCAAAAAGGATTGTTGTGTTCTCAGAACATGACCGGCACAGAGAAGGACGACGGAGAAGAAGAAGAGAGAGTGACAGTGATTCTTTACAAAGACTGAGAGAGGGAACAACGTAGTGGGAGGGCGTCACATACCTTTCTACTAGTCCTCCTGATCAAGTCAAGTGTCCTCCTAATTCAAAGCGATGGGCGGCGCCACATGAAACATGCGGCTGGCAACAGTACAGCAGCAGTCAAGGATTGCGCAGAATGGAAACTTCGACATGAAGATGCTGTGGCTGTCTTTCGTTGAAGCTTGAATGCTCTGAAACGGGCAGCGTTATCATCTAGGCGCGTTGCATAACGCAGGGGTAATCACAAGTGGGTCGTCAGCAGGGCTGAAAGAAATAGCTTGTGCTGCATAGTCTTTCCCAAATGCGGAAGAAGAGGGGCATTGGGCTTGAAGATCTCAGTGTTCATGGTGGAAATGAGGTCGGTGGTGGTGGTGGTTTGTGTTTCCCGCGATCTTCGTTTCGATCCAAATCCTCCGAAACGGGAAATTAATCGCGTCTAAGCTCATCTTAGACCTCGAACCTTCACCTCCCACGCCTTTTCCATTCTCAGCCAGGTGATATCCCATTCTTGCTGAAATGGATGTCGCATTCTCTGCCAGAGATGATAGTTGTCCACGCGCCGAGATATGGATCGAACCCACATTCTGACCCATTACAGACCTCACTGTCGTCGTCCCGTCCTCCAACCTGCACGGCGGCTCGCCTGCATACGCATTCCACAAGTCGAAACATCGATTCATGAATCGTGACCACTACCGAGAGGTCGATGAACAATGACCCTAAGCTGCCCATCTCTCTATTCAGAATAGCAAGCCACGAAGCAAGAGTAGGAACTGGCGACCAGGGTCGTTGCCGTGAAGTCGTTGGATGTGCCATCAAAGTTACAATCAGGCATTGACTTGCGCTCTGGCATGGGAACTATGTCCTCGTTATATGCGACGTTCTGTCAAGCATCGAGCAGAGCGCGACCACCGAAGCTCACAGGAACCATGAGCCCAGCATTGTTTGACGGCAAAGGGTGGGCCTCTTAGCGATGACTTAGCTGGTCTATTGTATCCGAGTCGTGCAGCCTTTCCTCTAATACAAGCCGGCAGTTCGAGAATCTGCGTCTATCCTGCTTACTGCACAAGGGCTAGAAATCAGACTTGACCTTGGAGTGGTTTAGGTTGGCATAGCAGACGTTGGATAATATTGAGTCAGAGCAAGTGGCAGAATTCGGGATATCGCTTGGTAATGCCTCCACGTGCGGCGAGGTGATGTCATGCTGGAATTGGTTTGTAGCATGAAGCTGCGCGTTCCAGCTTTGATGCTCAGATTGTGGTGGTGCTGCTGACTTCATCGACTGCTCAAGCCATGGGTAATTCCCTCTCTCATTTCGAGCTTCTCTATCATGGTCAAACACTTGTTCAGAGAGATACTGACCCAAGGCACGACATCATCGCTACCATCAATCTTCGAATCACAAATTTTCCGCCGGCCACTCAGTTGCCATACTCACGTTGCCGTGATATTTTGCTCGTCAGGTTTGCCTTCTCAGAATCTAGAGACCAAAGCTAAAGCTGTGACCGTCGTCTTTTTAATTATGCTGTAACAAAGACAATTGCATTCCGACATGATCTGGTGTATCACACCTACCATGTTCCAAGACTCCATGCAAGATGAAAAACTCAACACCTTGGTATCTGGTATCTTGACACAGGAAGAGAAAAGGGCGTTGCCAGATGATAGACAAAAACAAGTTCATCGAAATGAGTCAAATGACAAGTCCAGCGGAGGAACGAAGTCGAAAAAAACAGTCACCTTTTCTTCGGGCAACGTAGCACGGTATCTTTCCACCCAACATCTCGGTCACAAACAGTCCAGCCAACCCGTTTACAACCTCACTTTCCTTGCCGCTGTCTTCTTCCCCGGTGCGCCTCCAGCAGCCGTCACTTTCTTGGCTTTCTTCGCCTTTGTCGCTGCTGGAGCTGCTGGAGCTGCCGCCGCACTCACTGGCACAAAGCCGGAATTGATATTTCCGTCGGGTTAGCCTCCTGCTGTAGGATCGCCAGATGTGACGGTGTGATTCTGTCAAGGTCAGTTGGAGAGTACTGAATGAAGAAGGATGGTTCAACCTGTGAAAGAAAGACGAATTGAACCTGATCACCTGGTTGTGCTCGGACTGAGCTAGGTGTGAAGCTCAGGCCATTGTTCGCACCGACGAGAACCTTCATCATGGCCGCAGAGGCATGGGATGAGTGGAGAATGGCCAGAGCCGTTGCTGATGAGAACATTGTGATGGATAGGGAATTCGCAGGTCAGACAAGTTGGAACAGGATTGAGAATTGCTAGAAGATGGAAAGATGGTAGGTTTTGATGCTGGGATAATCGAAATGCCGTCCAGCAGCGAAAATAAGGGGACTGGGAAGTACTGAAAAAGATGGGATGAGCGGTGTTTGTGATCACAATTCAGCAAGCAGATTTAGATCTGGGCGTCGCTGAAAGATATAGGCTAGAGTGCTTATTCGAGACGTTCAAGGACTCGAACTCTTCGCCGCGTACGGTATTTGCAGACTCGATCTGCAGATGGAGCTTTCAAAGGCATTATCGATTGCTTTTCCCCGCTCAAGACAGAAACAAGGCGAAAGACTATTTGGTTGGACTAGCTGAAGGCTAATTGCCTTCAGTGTTGCTGAGGCCCACAAAGGATGGTGCCGTTCCACACAAAAGATCCGATGCATTGTGGACGCGGAAGGGAGGGTCAGGCGCCTAGGCGCATCTAGCAATTCGGATCCAGAAGATATGGGTCATGGAATCGATGGTGAAGCTATAGGAAATGGTGATAGGTGATTTTTGAAAACAGTCTCAGCGTAGCTTATTTGTCCTGGCAGTCTCTCGCCGAAAGAGACAGCTGAGGTTGCAGAATTGGAGCCAGCGGTAGATCTCCATGAATACAGAGATCGATCACCATTCATCTCGTTTGACGGTTTTGAGGCGTTTGGGGGCGCGAAACGGAGTAGTTTTGGACTCGTCCAATGTGGTAACGACCTGTGTTTGAAAAGGGTGCTTTGCAATGCCGTGGGCTAAGGCGCTGTATTTCGGACCATTCATCAAGCAGCGTGTATAGGAGAGTGTGGCTGGGTTGGATGAAAAGAATCTCGAGGATGGCGCCGAACATTCATGGTTGTTGTTGTGGTGGAGAGCGGGCGTTGAACCGACATCGGGAGGTGGTGAAGATCACACCCCACTAGTAGTAGTAGTCTACCCTGTGATAATCTGTTGCCTGCCCATGCCCCCAGGCAAGTCTGCTTCTTACCCGTCTTTCATCAACACCAACATCAATACAGCGCTACGATGCCCTTGTCATCAGCTTACTCCTGAAAGAATCTCTATGCGAACGACAAGACTGTTCACCAAGACCACGCAAATTGTTTGGGACTCGAGATGCGTCCTGCCAGTCGACCAATAACGAGTCTAGTGAATTAACAGGAACAACCACTTGGGGCCGATTGTCAGCACGAAAGTCAGTCTACCACTTCGCCATGACTTATATCATCATCAAAGCAGACTCGAAAAGCGAGTTTGGCGAGCTTGAGCGGATCCGGACGAACGATGTCGGCTCCGTGACTACTTCACAATCTCCTCTCCTCTACGAATAGCCCAGGTAAGCTTATCCGAGCCGTTGAGCGGAGCGGCACCCGATCGCTTCCAAGCCACGCAATCTTTAGTGCTCGATCTGGCGGTCTTTCTTGCTACTTGTTGCATTTTCATCATCAAGGAGCACCGCTTTGGGACGCTTCGTCTTTTGAAAACAATAAGTAATTCCGCTCCTCCTTTGCCATCGAGAGACTGTGAGTGGACTTCACTTATCGCCATTTGTCTTCGCCATACTGTGGTACCAATCGCCGGAATTGTCACTGAAGCCTTTGAATTAGAGCAACGAGAGCGAGTTTGAGCTCAACGTAAGCTTGGGTGTAGTGACTGATCGAATGAAAGCCTTGGGCGGATGTGGTCTTGGCGGAACTTTCTAGCACGCTTTTGCAGATTGAGTCACCCAAACAGAGCTCACTTTCGTGACCAAACCTAGATAGTCTACTAACGGCCCCCATGTTAATTTTACCTGAGAGCATGTTGCTAGAATATTCACTTTCGAGCCCTTGAGCTCGGAGTCATGAGCTGATAGTTCTTAGGGTCGTTGCTGTTCACGACAAGCTTTGGAAGAATCTCGAAGTGATAGAACTTTCGGGAACGTCGTTAGCCCGGACTTACTGTGTATGTGGTATTAATTCATCGATAGCACACGTGTATCAGTATCCAGATAGTTCTCGTAACTTCCAAGAATCCGGTTGCTATTTTTGTCTCGTTGTTTGCTGGTCTATTATCATTTTTGCCAAGATCCAGTAGATTGCAGCCTGGTTGACAGCATTGGTGCCGCGTCAAAGATGATGCTAGAAGGTTCAAAACAACACGCTCGGATGCGACGAGGGTCCAACATGATTCGCTTGTCGCTTGATAGGTTTGAGCCAATGACAACGATGTCGTCGTCGTGGCGGAAAACACAAAGCTCTTCAATTGGTGCCGGAATGATACTCGACAATTGTAAAATCAGTTGAGTTCGTGTCTAGAAGATTCAGAATGAACAATTCATAACGTAAAAAGAACCGGCAGATTGGGATGCAATGGTTTTCGCGATAGTTCCAGGCGTATCGAGCCTCCTCCCGGCAGCTCGAAAAGACCCAACCCACTGGCAACGGGGAACGGATCTGTTCGCTGTTGCACTTTCCATGGCGTTCTAGAACCTCATCTCAAGGCTATAAAGACAGCTCGTTCAACATGTTCATGTCACCATCAGACAAAACAAGAATCTCATGCAAGCAATCACAAAGCGAACAACAAGACTTCTACCTCAAGTCACCACAAACATCACTCGCACAACACCACAGCGCCTCCTCCACACAACAACACCAGCAATGTCTCTCTTCCCACGCGCATTTCAGGAGTTCTCCCCACTCCTCACACTCATGAACGACTACGACAAGGCCGCTCGTAGCGCGTTCGCCGATCTCCCAGACGCAACCTTCTTCAGACCAAAGTTCGACGTCAAAGAAAACAAGGACAGCTACGAACTCCACGGCGAGTTACCGGGCCTCGAACAAAAAGATGTCAATATAGAATGGTCTGACAGTAACACCCTCACAATCAGCGGCCGCACCGAGACCGTTCGCGAAGAAGGCACCAAGCCAAAACAACTCAGAGCGTCTGTCGAAGAGGCACCTGATGCCGAAGGCGACAAAGGAGCTGGTGACAAGGGCAAGCATTCCACTGCCGTTGCCACCAGCGAGAAATCTGGAGATGTGGTCAAGGCCGAGGAAGGTACCAAATATTGGCTCTCGGAGAGAAGTGTTGGGGAATTTAGGCGGAACTTTTCTTTCCCAGCCAGGGTTGATCAGGATGCTGTCAAAGCTAGTTTGAAGAATGGGATTTTGAGCATCGTGGTTCCGAAGGCTAAGGGTGGTCCTAGGAAGAGGGTTGAGATTGAGTAGATGGTGTCACCCATGGGAAAGAAACTTTTCGGGAAAAGATAACAGGTTGTTGAACAATGCTGACCTCGCTCAAATGGAGAGTTTCGACCGATGGGAGATGATTGATGTGGAATGGAAATTGGAGAACAGTACTGTTTTTCTAATGTAGAATAGGATTTAATATAACTATTTGCACGACATGTTGAGAATTTCGAACAAAAAACTCCGAGCGGTTGATTTGATCAACAATTTGGTGACTGGGAGACATCATTGACGTATCACTAACTATCATCACGGTCAGTGCTTGATAAAGGATCATATCGTCCCATAGCAACCTGACCATAGGATTTGTGCCATTGTAATCCAAGCTCCGAGTACGGCTTTTTCTACGGTCAACTCGATTTCTCGATTCGACATAACTTACAAAGAAGTTTAAGCGGCCACTTACAAGTCGAGCAGCCCATGATAGGTGTACAAAGCAGTGTATGTATGATTCTCGTTCAAACCACATGAACCAAGAATCGCGAGTCGATGGGCATGTTGCTCATAGAGCTTGCGTTATCAATACTAGTGAGTCATTGCAGTTGCGCGTTGAGTAGCGATTGAGTTCGGGCTCGCGGCGGAGGTTGGAATTGTTGAAGAGGCTAGGCGAATTGTCTTCGCAGATCTTCCAGTAGAAAAGTAGAAGTGTGTACGGTCCGGAATTGATATCGATCGATCGATCTCGTACAACGTTCCTTATATCAGTAACTCGATATCAACCTTTCCCATCGAGTCCTACGAGATACCCGTAAGTTTGTTGACACCCTGAGCATTGTCTACAGCACCTGATACACAAAAGAGGACGCAAGCCACGTATACATCAGCCTTCCAAAAGAGGACCATCAACCTATATACCAGATCACAAAGACCCAACAACAACGATCCCAGAGAATCAGCATCACCATCAAAAGACAAGCCCGAACAAAGAAGGGGAAACACATCTCGCTCCAACGCGAGGAAAGTATATTCAGTCCGAATCTATGTATATACAAGAACCAAAAAAGAGTCACACTTCATCTCACCCACCCTTTCCACTGCGAACCTCTCGTTCCCCCTTGTTTTCAACTCCACACGAGAACCAATCAAATACACTGCGAGTAAAACGGGTTCTGCACCGTACAAGTAGCACCAGCGACACAAATTGTCGGACCAGTCCAGTTAGTACCACCACACTGGGCGTACTTCTTCGCCTCTGTCGCAGACGCAGTAGAGCTAGGGACCGCGCTGGAGGAGCAAGCGGATTTGGAGATGGTCTTGATGACGGTGGCTAATGTTGAGGACGGTTTGATGGTTGAGACTGGAGCAGGAGCTGATGATGAAGGAATCGAGCTAGAGTCTGCTTTGACGGGAACGGAGGAGGCAGCCGGTGATGAGGAAGAGACGGCTGGAGCAGGCGAGGAAGAGACTGCTAGAGCAGGCGAGTATGAAGCCAGAGGTGTGGAGGACGACGCAACTGGCGCCGGGGAAGAAGTGGCAGGCTTGCTGGACGAAGCCGCAGGAGCAGAGGATGAAGCGACGACACCAGACACAGCACCGACCACATTAGGCATACTCGCGTCGTCATTCCTCTTAGATCCAGTCTTGGCAATGATCTCGGCCGGGCAGGCCACCTGCTCAAAGTCTACGGTTGGATTGTCGGAGCCACCGAACCAGTCGAAGCGCCAGTCACACCCGGGCTGTAGCTTGGATGGGAAAGCATCACACTCGGTTGCGGAGGAGATGCCGCCGTACTGTGCTCCCCAGCCGCTGGAGGGCGCGCCCCATTCGGCTGTGCAGCCGTTGAAGATGCCGACACCACCACCTGTTGGATAGATCAGTATTGCTCTGTGTGATCAAGGTTGGTGGGGGACATACCTGGGATAGCTAGATCAAACTGGTTGGAACCGAGATCGCCTCCAGTGTTGGTAGCTTGGACGATCATCGTCTTTCCCTTTGCGGCGCCAGATGTGAACTTGAGGGAGTAGCAGGCAGAACACCACGAGGACTCTGAGCCACCGGCAATGTTGACGGCTGCGAAGCCGTAGGCGAGGGTGGAGTTGACCGCCCATGGGGACTGGTCGGAGCACATGTATGCTGAGCCGCCACCGCATCCATTGACGGCCGCGGCGTCTGTGAGAGGGGAGTCCTTGATGTCGCAGGTCGTGACTGGAGCGGTGACGTCGGCTTTGCCTGACCAGGCACAAGATGGCTGCCAGCTTGTTAGAACAAAGTCGAGTCTTGTGGTCACCAGAAATTACATACCTTGCAGCAATCCCAGTAGCGGGTTGTTGTTCCAGATCCCGATGCACCAGCATTCGCTTGGATAGAGAAGAGTGTGGAAAGAAGGCCAGCGCTTCGAACGAGAGTAGAAGAAACCATTTTTGAGAATGTATTTGGAGAGATTCAATCAATGAATTCCAAATTCCTAAAGAGTGAATTGAAAGAGACAAAGAACGTAGCGTGAATTTCAAGGAAAGGATTGTGGTATGAGAGGACTTGCTGTCTCTTGGCTGTGAAGGGGGGTGCTCATTCTTAAGGAAGGGAACTCAGAGCATCATCTCCACTGTATGACCAGAGGAAAAGTTCCGAAACACCATCATTTCCCTTGAAGATTTTGATTGGGAGAGAGCAGTACGAACGGTATGCCTTTCCCCTAATGCTCATCGCCAAGTCATGCCATTGCCATCTCAGAGAGCTCTAAAATCGAGGCTTGCAAGGTTTGCTGATGAGATTATCATCTCCGATGTTGGAAGTGGAAGTGCCATCAACGGCGTGGCTGATCCAAACCTTGTCCGTAACATGAGTAAAGCAAGAGAAAGCGAAGAATGTGGAGACGGAAGGAGGAAGAACAAATGGTTGTACTTGGGGCCTGGACTTCGAGCCGAGAACGCGGCTCGGGACAAGGCTTGCACGGCCGGATAATCATTTCGCTAACACAACCTGACAGGTTGACATGCGTCTCGCTCCCACATTGCAGACGCCATTGTTTCAAACATTGCTTAATGATGCTTGGTATCCGTAAAAAGTAGTTCAAGTACCGTACGAAGGACGTAACTGTGACACTGTGATACACAGGAGATCTGAGAATGCATCATTCTCTTCCCGCTTGAACTTGATCGGCGACATAGGCAAGCAGTTTTTCGTTCGGCAATGCCTTTGGGGCATTTTGAATCCACTTTCGTCAAACTCAACCAGAAGGCAGATATTCACGAAGAGGAGTGTTAATTGGGCTTCGCTCTTTACCATCACGAAGATGCGCAGGTGCAGTCCAGACGCCTCCACCATGACTTTAGCAATTCAGCGTCCCCCGATATACTCGTGATTCCACGAGCAAACCCGGTTGTCTCTACTCCATGAGATCGCTAAAGTTCAGCTCTTGCTCCTCAGGCCTTACTGCTGAATTTCCTCTCGCGCGGCTAGATCGCCTGACCATGGATTGTGTCGTAACTACCGTTAAAAACTTGACCAAACCTGCATTCCACCTAATATCGGGAGGTTTCTTAAGGCCTGTACGATGATGAGTAATTTGATTGATGTGCTGTGGTCAACATCGGGGAAACACGTACCAGTGATGCCGACCTTATACTCAGCCTTCTTCAAGTTGTGGATTCGATTGAATGGCCCAAGCAGCCAACAAGCACTCCTGCCAATCAACTCCTTCATATGTTCGTCCTGTAACAGCTCCGCAATGTCCAGTCCAAGCGCTTCCTCAATATCCGAGTACAGTCTCTCTTCAAAGTGCACGTTGACAGCCACGTCGAGGTCGGTCAAGCCGTTCAGCTCAGCAAGAGCATCCGCGAGATGAGAGACAACCAACTTCATCTGCGCGAATTTCCGGTTGGTTCTCAGTCTCCTTCCAGGGGCATTGGAGACGATATCCTGAAGCGTAAGAGAAACGGTAAGCTTGACGTCTGTAAAATGAGCGAGCTCTGTCTTGAAATATCTCGCAGCCCAGGTTTGTCCCTCGAAATGCTGTGTACAGTACTTTTGGGAGCACATGGTGACCTCATTAGGATTGATCCGTATTTCCACGCTCTTGTCTTTTTGCATCCGATTCTTTGCTTCATTGTAAATTTGTCGGTTCACCCGAAGAACGTTGGGCCAACATTTGGAAGCGTCGGTGCGGAGGGGGATTTTGTGTGTACATGACGTGCAATGTTCGTGATCATGTTCTGTTTCGATGGTGTGCGGAATGGCTTTGTGGTCGCAGTTGGGGGTATGGTGTATGTCTGGCAGTAGCAGCTCGAGGATTTGGAGGCGGAGCTCGACGGGAATGCCGAGAAGTGAAGCTTGGTGGGGATTGTCTTGAATATTGGGGGCATCCTATCCATGGTGAATAATGTTCCAAGCTGCTGCAGTATCGCGCATTACGTACCTCAGCCGAAGGCGGGAATGGAACAACTTTCTGTCGCTTTAGGCCAGTATTCGCGACGGCCGGACTCTGACGCTTCATGGTGTGTGAGATTCCTGTACTTGGAGATTACGAATCGGGCGAGGCAGGGGAGGATAAGAAGCGCAGGAGTTTGCCTTGGTGGTGGGCGCGAGATGTGAGGCGAAAGCCAGGGAAGAGCACTTGGCGAACACATGATGGCTATACGGATACGGAGTACAATACAGCTGGAGGAGATGAGATGAGAGGGTCCAAAGGTGCATCCAACTTCCAACATGGAAATCAAGTTCCATCAATTCCTGTCAGGCTTGCCATCATCATCCTCATATAAGCAGCATCTGCATGCTCTCCCTACCAACATCATGTTATGCCTCCCCTTTCAGGCACGAGGACCTAGGACGGGAGCTGGAGTGAACCACCGTCTCCAGGACTTTGAGGCCGCCTCGGGTGCTTGTCAACGTTTTGATGTTTGACATGGGCTCGGTTCGGATGGAATCCGTGTTCCATACCGTCGACTAGAGCGTGGAGGAAAGCGTTTTAAGAGCAACGGACGGATGTATGCAGCGCGGGGCAACGACATTTCTTGGCGGCCATTCGAACAGAGGTCCAAGACACTCTCTTCTGAGACCATACAAGCAAGCTGCCGACTCACCATCCATCTCGATACATTCATCATAGTCTAGCCATCGGTCCTGAGATGTATGTCTTGACTCCCGCTCAATCGCACCTCGAGCAGGTTGCTGTGCCTCCCCTGATCTTAGAATCACCTCCTCACTTGAGGCGCTCGGAATTCCCGAGTGCGGAGAAATCCTCACGAAGCTGGCGTATCACGAATCCAAGTGCGCGGCTTCACTGGGGCACTAACCTTGTTATTCCTTGCAGCCCGAAAGTTATGGAGAAAGATGTTCATCTCGCTAAGTACTCCGCTTCTTCGAAAACGGACAAACGGAACAACAGACAGGTCGCTTCTGCAACAGCGCAACCATTGGTTTTGAGCACAAGGACATCTGAAGTTTTTGTAGACATTCGATAACATGATCGCATGTTGTGGTTAGATGCAGCCGTTTTCGTATATTTCCCTGCTGGCCACGTGGACTAGTACTGCTTTTTCCAGGTACTACGCTTCACCATCTCGGTAGGCATTGACGCAGGTACGTAACGAGCCAGGTATTTCGAGAGCGTCATTCGAAAAGACGGGAAACGGAGACGGGAAATGGAGACGGCTGCAGTAACATCAAAGAAGACATGTTATAATGGCCGATCCCGAACCTCAACCTCGCTCGCTCAGATACATTCCTTCGGCGATATCATCTGTACACAATGTTGTATAGCCTCTTTCTCGCTAGTGCTGCCATTGTTGGCATCACGAGTGCAGCGCCTTATGGAAACTCCCTCGCGCCCAAATCCTCCATCTGGGTTACTGAAGTTCCCACCTATGTCCGGCCTTACGCTATTCCTCATCTACTGGCTGGCGGATGCGTTGTCGGCCAGCAGATCTATCGCTTTCCAGTGACGGGAGAGTCTTCTGGAAACGCCTTTTCGCTTATACAAACGAATGCGCCTGGTTCGACCGAGCTAGGAGTACTTCCCCATATTCACGAGCTACACTACGAGACATTTTTCAACATTCGAGGACGCTTCCAATTATGGACCAAGAAAGATGGCGCGGAGAATACGCGAGTGCTCCTGCCTGGAGACTTTGGAGCTGTCCCACATGAGACGATACACACGTTCCAAATTTTGGACCCGGACACTGAAATGATGGGTGTCATTCAGCCGGGAGGTTTCGAGTATGCTCTCCTCTCCGCTACCATGTTGGAAAACAAAGACTGACAACTCATCCAGGGCGCTATTCTACGCCCTCTCCAGCGGAAACTACTCATCCTCCACCTTCTCCCCATACGACCCAACCTCCAATCTGACAGGCTCGCCCCCAGCTTCCGTTCTCTCCCAACTCCAATCCTTTGACGTCTACGCACAACTCGACTATTCACCACGCACCGATACCATCAACGGCACCGCGCCTTCCAACACGACATGGCACACTGGTGCCAACAGCCTCGCCAGCGATGCAGCCACTCCTTACTATGTTGCCAAAGATTACGGTCCAAAATACCTGTACTCCGGTGCCGGAGGATATGTCGTCATCCAGCCCGTTCTCACAGGAAAGCAGACCGGAGGCAACTTCACCATCTCCCAGATTGCCATTCAATCCACGCCTGCAAACGGAACGGTGGAAGAGCAGCATTTTCCAAGACATGCAGCGTTTGAGGTGCTGGAAGGACAGTTGAAGGTCGAGTTGGCAGGCGAGACGGTCGGTCTATTGACGGGGGACGTCGTCTTCATTCCAGGAGGCACAACTTACAAGTTCTGGAGCGATGTCGCCGACACCAAAGTGTACCATGTCAGTGCTGGTGTTCAGGGACTGGATGCGAAGCTGATACAGGCCGGGAAGACCTGGGACTACCCTGTCTGGCCCACTTCTTGATCAGGAGTCTTTGTAATCCGGACCAGCCTCCATCATTATCAAATTCTATAATCACCAACTCACCTTGATATCGAACACTCCCTTTCTCCCTTTGATCATAGCCAAGCTAGTAAGCGTGTTCGTTTGCGGGCCTCCATCCCAGAACCAACAACGCGCCTTTGGCAAGAACGACCAGTGGCCAATTCGCGAAGAAGTTCACATTGGAAGAAAACTATGGAGACTGTACTGAGTGACGAAAGGGTCCCGGAGCGACATGTGTCAATGCCCACGGGTGATCTTCGATAGCAGGCTCGGTTAAGCGTATATATCATCCAAGATAATAGAAGCTTGTCCTTAACAATCGGCGGACGATATTTCACACCTCAGAACTTCAAGCGCGAAAAGTTCTTTTGAATCTCAAAAATCTGTCGTGAATCTAGTCCACAAGTGAAAACCTTGTGTGTGGAGCGAAAAGGTATTTAATCGAAGCGAGACTGTGCCCACCCCAGTTCGTCCATTCACCCATTCATCCTACCCACCTCTCCCCTCCTTACCTCCCCTCCAACTCCCCAAAAACAGCCTCCAACCCCCTAACCCCCCTAAGCGCAACGATACAATGCCAAGGCAGCACCCCATCCGTCTCAACACCCCTCCCATCCTCGCCAATCCCCCTAACCCTCGCCAGCTCCGCCAGATTCCGAAAGAGCACGAGGTAATCCCTCAAAATACTATCCGCCATGCTCCGATGGATCTGCGGCTGACTCGTCGACGACGTGCCGCCGCGCTGTTCAGCGACACTGGACTGGGAAGCAGCACCGGGTGTTTGAGCTAAAGAAGGGTCGATGGGCAAGAAAGGTGGTCCTCCTTGTCCATTCCCCATTTGCTGTTGTTGCTGCTGCTGTTGCTGCTGCTGTGCTTGCTGCTGTGCTTGCTGTTGGGCTTGTTGAGCCTGCACGCCACCCCTAGGCGGCTGACCGACCCAGATTAAGTGAACGCCGACGAGTCCTACTCTACCCTTCTTTTCGTTCGTTCCACCGGAAACTGCAGATCCACTCTCACTTCCTTCAAAGCCTTCGATTCCGCCTGGTCGACTCTTACACGCGGTGGGAGAGCGAAACATGTAGCCACTGCTTAGACTTAAGCGGTATTCTGCCTTTCCACCCAGAATGTTAACACGGCACCCGCTAACGAATCCATATACCTCATCTCCGCGATCCACAAGATGAGCGTCTTTGTCGTTTGCTGGATCAGCAGCAGCAGAGTCGGCATTGGCGCCTGGTGTAGAGACGGGAGTTAGGGAGTGAGGATCGGGAGAGATACCAGGTTGAGGCGTTGAAACAGGTGTTGATTTGTCGATAAGAGGTAATGCCGCCGGGGAAGTCGCAGGCGGGAAGACGGTGACGGGTGGCGACGGGTCAATGGACATGATACAGACGATGATATTTATTGGCGAAGGGGCGGAGTGGAGGGACGACCATGCTGAGAACACGTTAGTTTGCGTCGAAAACCACAGAGCTTACCATGTCACTCTCAAATCCATCGCCAAACCACCAGTCATGCTCGTTATAGTGGAATAAGAAGGGAAAAGAAACTGCTGACATACCATCCAATTCCTTACATCCCATCTTTCCGACTCTGACCACACACAACCTCCATGCCCCCTTTCTCTCTTTCATGACACCTATCGCCACATTCCATATCTCCCTCGCAACATCCCAGAAAGCCCTCCCACCAGCAAGGCAATAAGAAACAGTTGTCTGATACCGCCCCGTCAAACAGGTGAACGCCGCTGTGACCCATTCTCCATTTGCTGAAACAGCATACGCAACATGCAAGTGAGGTTGGTCATTCAACAAATCTCCAGGCGGGTCAGTACTGAGTAAAAACCCGATTTTCTTGGGAATGGGGGATTCCAAAAGAATGCTGCTCGCGGAGATAATACGAAGAGGCGTTGGATCGGAGTCTTGGAAGGTTTGAGAAGGAGGACAACGATCATAAACCCTTCTCGCCATTTGCTGGCAATAAAGACTGGAGTGAATGACAGGCGTACACGGATTCGCAACATCTGCAATTGGAATAATTTGCAGCACGAGATCGGGTTTTGGACCTGATTGGGGAGACCGAGGCGGAGTATAGGCTTTGTACAGCATCCAGAATGCAGCGCACAGTTCAGCTACACCTCGCCCATCAGGAAAAGGATTGACCATGTAAATGACGAAATTATCAATGGGTAGTGATTCTTCACCACCTGGCGCCGAATGATTTTGTTGCAAGTCAAGAGCACTGAGATGTTTTCCGAGATCAACACAGACCTGTCTCATTCGCCTGATCGCGGACTCAATGGTATCGTCTTGGTCTGTGAGAGTGACCGGAACAAGTCCCTGCTCGATTTGAATAGGTGTGGTTTTGCCGACATCCGCTCGAATGTGGGCGCCAAGTTTGCAGCTTTCGTAAGAGGCGGCTAGATACTCCATGAAGAGAGCGACTTGTGATTCAACGTCCCTGCCACCAGGGTAGATGCAGAAAGCCATGAGATTTTTGCGCCCACTGGCTGGTGCGAGCCCAAGGTTTTCCCAAAATGGGATGGCGGGAGGGAGTACATCCCACAGTGCTTCGTTTCTTCGAACACGAACGTGAGGCGGTGGGAGGATGGTCAGAGGATTCACTGGGTTGGATTAGTGAGCTACAACGTAGAAGGAATAAGACAGCGTACTAGTTGCGATCGAAAACTCGGATGCTGGGGCGTTGACTTTCTTGGCTTGTGGTTGAGGTTGGCCTTTCGCGCCTTGTGGTTTATCGTGATCGGAAATGCAAAGGAATTTGAAGAGATCGCATTCCGTGAGACCTGAATGGAAAGACTTTAAAGCCGTCTGGGCAGCACCAACAGGAGTGATAGATCTGGATTTGACAGCAACGCCATCTACAGCGACCCCGTCTTCAGTGGTTGATTGCAGCGAATCATCTGGGCTGCAAGTCAGTACGGGGCCTTCTTAGGCATGGCACGGAACTCACCAAACGCACTAAAGATGATTTGCTCTGCGATGATTTGGGCAACTAGAATGAAGTCCTTATTTGTCAGAGACAGGGGGCCATCGAAAGCAGAAGTGGAGGCCACAGCCACTGGTGAATCAATGTTCGAAGTCAGAGTGGGATTGAGCATAACCATTCTATCGGACTCGTTCGATTGTCTGATCATTGCTTTACGCGAGACTGTCGACGATGGGAGCTTCAAAATAGCGTCGAGCAGCTCGATACGGTCCTGTTGATGTGTTAGGGATGCTTGATTATGGAAGTCGATTGTCTCCCTTACCTGAACACTCCCCCTCATCCCTGAGGCCGAGTCATCATTAGGAACCAGGTAGCTCCCAGGCGAAGTAGTCGCAGAAGTGGCATCGCCATCCTGCAATGCGGCTATTCTCTTGTCAAAAAACATGCTCTTCATAGGCGAAGACGCGAGCGCGAGTGACTCGAGTTCGTCAGAAAGAGAATCGTCATCCGAGGCGTCGCTGGTGCCACTACTCTCATCGCTGTCTCTCGGTTGTCTTTGTGGCAAGCGAGGTCGTTTCCTCGGAGGCGGGGCGATATCAGTATTAGACTTTGAGGCAGAACGTTTGTCTATTTCCTTTTCGGAGAATCCAAACGTTCCTCCAGAGCTGTATTTGGTATCTTCGCCGACAAGAGTCGGTTTAAAAGGGATGGGATCGTATTGGCTCTCGCGACGCCTAGAGACAGTCCGATTGTCGGACGTCTCACCGAAGAGTTTTTTGCGCACAGATGTCGGACTGAGTGGTGGCTTCATCACAATAGCCTGATCCTTTGGTTTAGCCGGGATCTGCTCTGTGGCTTCAGTGGGTACCTCCGGCTGTGGCACGATGGTTCCCTTCGGGTCTCCCATGGCCTGTTCCAGAGCCGAAAAGAGATCAGGTTCTGGAGGGGGTTTGGATGGCTGAATCACCGCGGGCGATGTTACTGGCAGCTCCTGAGCCGCGGATGGCTTGGTTGGTATATCGGCAACACTACTCGCAGTGCCCATCAAATCATCATCTGGCTCGTCGAAGAAATTGAAGTCAGCATCTGTGACATCATGGCCCGCAAACTCATCTTCGTCCATGCTGCCAAAAAGATCATCGTGATTTATGTCCACGTCCATTTGCATCGAGTGTCTGCTCTCGTTGGTGGCTCTGCGCCGGGAGGACTCGTCAAACATGTCGTCGATGTCCATTCCGTCGCTAGGTATGTTGGTGCGTGGAGCCGGCGTGTCGTGGGCGACGATAGCTGGTACAGCATCCCCTGAAGCTGTAACAGTGCCCGGCTGTGATATGACTCCATCAGGTGGTGTTGGGTACATTCCGCCTGCGGTTTGAAGATCGCCACGGGTGTAGAATGGTGAGGCAACGGCCAAAGCAGCCGGTTCAGCATTCTTCTGTGCAGCTGCTTCGTTCTCCTTTTTCTTCTTCTGCCGTTCTTGCATGATCTTGTCTCGCTCAACCTTCCCCTTGAACCAGTCTTCCGCGAATTGCAAAGAATCTAGAAAGCCGCCCTCTTTCGCCGTGTAGAACCAAGATGAAGGCGCGATTTTGCCGGGATCTTCCAATTGATCCTCAAATTCTGCCATGCTTGTACTGTCGTCACTTGCCGGCGGAGAGGTGCGAAAACACAACGCTCGCGGCCAGTAAAAGACGGTGCCCATGGTATCAGGATCGGCGGTTGTCGTTGACAGCCAGGCACGCACAAGAACCCATCGTAACTCAGGATCCAAGACAGTTAACTGAATACCTTTAGACGCCAGCAGGTTGGACACAGTCTCTTTCCAAGCTTGACTCGCCGCATTTTCAGGGGCAACTGCATCATCATCCACAACTGCCAACATTCCTCCTGGAGCGAGCAAGACCGGCTCCAGGATATCAGATTCTGATTCAGACTCATAGTATGGCCATAATATATGGTCATCATCGGGGTTTGTGGAGATGACTAATTGACCACCGCCAGCCAGATAGATGTCCAGCGAGACACACTCAAGTGGTGTGCTGTTCTGCGCATGCCCACTTTCAGGAAGACGGAAATAGACGGAGGTTCCGACCTCTATCCACCGGTCGTCTCTTGCCAGCTTGTGGGATACGGTTGAGTAAACTGCGGATATGAATTTGGCATAGACGGTCTGGAGGTGCATCGGTGTAATGCCTGGATCTAAGCTCCCTCCTCCACCCCCTGCCTGATCGCCCGGTCCAGCCGGAACGGCGAGCGCTTTCAAGCTCTTCTGCAACATCATCTGAGCATGTCGTACAGCGGGCGTGACTTTGGAGATGGGTATACATGGTTCGGGAGGCGCGTTTGGAGCAGATGGGGGAGGCCGAGACGAGGAGACTTCGGAAGCCTTGAATGAACCTTTGTGGAAGTCTTTGGGATCATTAGGGAAGTTATTCAAGGTAGGGCAAAGGCCAACTCACTCTTCAGCTGAAAAGGCCAATCCTGAGCAATCTTGGTGATGTCGGGTCGCGCCGCGAACCCATTCGTTAGCGATCCACCATGAAAAATCCACAGCACACGCTTCGCAGAGTCCAGATAGGCAAAGAAGCTCCAAGCTCTTAAAGTCGCGATGGCAGCCAGTATAGCTTCTCCTTGACCCTCCTCTTCGGCATCGTCCTTCATTTCAATGGTCAAGGTCTGGAACATGATGGTGTCGAGATTGTGCAGTATTTGCACACCGGTGGGACATGATTGGAGTAGGTCTGTAGCGCTCATGGTGGGACTGTTAAGGGACATATCTGTGGTGTCTTCGTGATATTCTTCGCACTCTCGGGGTTGGTGGATGCGGTCCCATCAACGGTTATGGTGGTGAGGTCGGAGATAGCAGTAGAAGTTAGGCACGACCTGGCACTCGTCTGAATAGTCTTTTCTAGGTTGGACGGGGATTGAGTTGTTGGTGATGGCTGCTGCTTTGGTGTTTCGTCCCAACTCCACCCGTGTCCATGTCTCGGTTCAGCCCTACGTAGCTTGACGTCCCTCTTGCCTCCAAAAGTGAAAATTGTACAACAAATATGAGTGCCGGAAATCAGCAGAGACATGATTGTATTCCCAGCACTCTCGAGCACGAACATGACTAAGATGTTATCGATATCAATCATGATTTACTTTTTCGCGGTCCGGCAAAGGACATCCATGATGCATATGAGTGAGTAGGGAGGGACCAGGGTCTACGCATTCTCCACTTAAAAGTTGGAAGGGTTAGCATTTTCTCGACGGAGGCAGAACGGCCAGTAACATATCAACGACCAACATGAAGCTTTCGACCAATTCGGCTGTGCCAGTGTACACAATCGCCGGCTCTTCTACTGCCCGCCCACTGCCAGACTGGTTGATACGCAAGCGGAAGCGCAGTTTGAAACAGGACGCAGAGTTTGCGAACCGAGTCGAACTGCTGCAGGATTTCGAATTTGAGGAAGCCAGTTCATGTGTGAGAGTTAGCAAAGATGGAGACTGGTTGATGAGTACGGGTACGACAAGTCCGCTTCCTGTAGAGAAGCTATTTTCCCTGACAGCACATGCGCAGGCACGTACAAGACGCAAATACACACGCATTTCCTCCCCCATCTCTCTCTCCACCACGCGACAAACACAGACTCTCTCAACGAGAAGTTCGTCATCCTCTCAAGCGACTACAAGAAATCGATCCATCTTCAGACTGATCGGTCCCTCGAGCTCCACACTGCCAGCGAAGGCAAAGGCGGTTGCCACTATCGAACGCGGATACCGCGCTATGGAAGAGATATCATATACAACAGAAGCTCGGCCGAAGTTTTGATTCCTGCCGTTGGCGTGAACGAAGACCAGTATGGCGAAGTTTTCAGGCTCAACCTCGAACTGGGACGATTTATGAAGGGATATGAAATAGATGTAGGGGGCGATGACTCGACAAGTCTGGGAGGAGGAGGACTTCAAGGCGGTATCTACACGGGAAGCGTAAACACAGCAGCAATAGCAGAGGATTCACACAACCTTCTTGCATTCGGGACCTCCATAGGCACAGTAGAGTTCTGGGATCCGCGATCAAAGGCCCGCGCTGGCGTGCTCTCACTGCCACAGCAAGCAACGTTCGATTCAAACACCCGCTCCGAAGTGACAGCTTTGCAATTTCACCGGTCCGGCCTCACATTTGCCTCCGGCTCAAGCGATGGCCTAATACATCTCTACGATCTGCGCTCTCCCATACCAATCTTGAAAAAGGACCAAGGCTACGGCTACGCTATCAAGAACATCATCTTCCTCGAGTCCTCAACAAACTCCAAAAACCAATCCATCGAGCCCAAAATCCTCTCCGCAGACAAACGAATCATCAAGATCTGGGATCCGATAGATGGTACACCATGGACTTCCGTCGAGCCCGTAGTCGATTTGAACCACGTCGAATGGGTAAAGGAATCAGGCATGATTGTGACAGCCAACGAGGGAAAACAACAACACGCCTTCTTTGTCCCACAACTAGGACCAGCGCCTAAATGGTGCGCGTTCCTCGATCGGCTGGTCGAAGAAATGGCCGATGATGAAAATGATCCTGCGGCTTGGAATGGCACGAGTAGAAAGGCCGGACAAACTTATGATAACCTCAAGTTCTTGACGCCCCAGCAATTGCGACAACTCAATATTGATCACTTGGTGGGCAAGAGTGCTATGATGAAACCGTATATGCACGGTTACTTTGTCAATCAGAAATTGTACGAGGAAGCCCTTTTGATCAACCAACCGGAGCTGTGGCAGGAACAGCGCGCCAAATCTATCAAGCAGAAGATTGACAAAGAGCGCGAGTCGAGAATCAGGGGCAACAAGAAGGTTCAGGTCAAGGTCAACCAGAAATTGGCGGCGAAGATGCTCGAGCGCGAGGAGAAGAACGAGAGGAGAAAGGCCAAACGCGTACTTGCGAAGGGCGGTGACGACGATCAACTCGACAACGATGAGGGTATGGAAATGGCGGAACATGAACCTCCGAAGAGGGAACGGAAGACCCTCCTCACCGACTCCCGTTTCGCAGGCCTCTTCGAAGACGAGGATTTCGCCATCGATGAACAGAGCAAGGAATTCAAGATGATCAACCCGAGCACGAAGGTAGAAGCAAAGGAAGAACGGAAAGCCATCCCGCGGGGTCTCACAGCTGCTCAACAGGAAGCTTTGGATGATGTCCACTCCACCTCGGAAGACAGCGGGGAATCCGACGAAGACGACGACGATGATGGATATGACGCCCGTCGTCTTGGCGAACGCACGCGAAATAATCTACAACAGGTGAAACGCAAGGATAAACGTGTTCTTCCGGAGCCCGCACAACCCACTATGCTCGTTTCCTCCAGCACAACCAACAAGAGACCGTCCAAATCAAAGGACAGCAGTTTCGGCAAACGCGTCGGGGGGCTCAAGGAGAAGAAGACTGTCGATAAGGGTGGCAGAAGTGGCGTGGGTGAAAAGGAAATCAGTTTTGTCCCCGAGAAGAAGAAGAAAGTCATGTTCCGACCGGAGGAGAGGTATAGTGGGGATGAGGCGGCGGATAGTGGGAGGAATGGTAGTGGGAGTAGGAAGGATTTCAAGGAGAGGAGGAGTGCTTCGAACAATACGTTCAGGGGTATGTGAGAGCACGTGCGAGGGTGGGAAGACAAGTCACCTCGTCCAAATCTGCACTTTACGAATTTAAGATCGGTAGCAATAAATTTCTGATGGCAAAGAGAAATAATCTCGCCAGAAATGTATCAGTATCGATCCTGAATCGCAGATGATCATCCGCCTTTCAAGATTTCTCTTGGAAGCGTACAGAATTAGTAAATCCGCGGTGATACCCTAGAATCAATTTTCAGACAGCTGTTAGCGCAATTCCCATTTGACTGAAAGTAATCCTCCCATCTGGTTATTCCCTCCGTCTGCCAACCTCTGTTCAAAATCTGCCACCATAAGCGTAATGATCCCTCAGTAGTTCCCCGGAGAGATAAGGGCAAGACCACTGTGAAGCAGCGATACCAGGCCAGTCCATCAAATTAGCTGAACCAATCCCCCGGTGCGAGCACAAGGAGGAGGATCACGATGGCGGTGGTATGGACCAACAAACTCACACGTAGACACCAACGACGACCACAATGTCCAGCTCATCGAGTGCGCTGTGCTGCTGGTCGTAGTATAAAAGCCCCATCAATCAACTCCTGTACTACCTCCTCACCAACTTATACCCAGAACAATTCGTCACTCCGGAAAAGGCTCAAACACCATCTCCTGACATCAATGAGCCTAGCCCAATTCGTTCTTTTCAAGAAAGAAAGAAAGTATGAGTTCAACTTCGACGTCAGACAAAGAGGAAGAGGAAAAAGAAGAAGAACCACGCGCCAAAACACCCGATGAAGATGACGTACCGGAATTGGATCCGGATAAAGAAGAGGATGAGTATGATGGCGATGATGAGGGGGAGGGGGGAGCTGGGACGGCGTGAATTCCGGAGAATGATCTTGATTAGATAGTCTATCGGTTAAGGATTTTGGGTAGGTTAGGGGTGTGTGAGTGTAGTCGTTGGTGATGGTTGACGGAGATCATGGAATGAGGAGTTAGAGAGAGTGGTTCTGGGAAGGTTTGGTTTTGATTTTAATTCTGATCTTGTACGGGTAGGAATTAACTGTTTGATTTTTGCGATGTTAGTTTTTCGGAGTGCGTCTTTGAGATGTTCTGAGTCGAGTCGGCTTCTTAAAGCAGTTCAATCGCGTATTTCGAAATGTCTCTAGAGTAGGGACATCAGAAAAACGCGGTCCATTCATGAGACTTACCTAGTATACAAAGGCTGTCGCATTCCTCTATCTCGCGCCAGCAGTTTCGAGGATCTTCATCGCTACGATTTATGCAGCGGAAAGAAACCGCATCTTTGCATTTTAGAAAGGGAAGGGCAAGGGTAGGACTGGGGACGTGTTCGGAAATGATGGATTTTCGTCAAATGGGCTGGTTTGTGCCCATGTAACCCATCTAGAGGTGGGTGTTCGGAAATGATGGGTTGAAGTAACGAATTGAACCTGATGGGTTCGATGGGCTCTGAAATCAGCGCGGCTGTTCGTAACTGGCCAATCAGATACAAGAGATCAGCCCACCGAACCTCCCCAAAGTCGCAGCGGTTGGATGGGCTGGAATCTCGACGTCGCAACCACCCCCGCAACCTGCCCCCAAATCGAGAGTCGCCCATCTAAACAAAAGCGCCCCGTCATTTCCGAACACGTCTCGATGGGTTGCATGGGTTACTTTTAAGCGAACAAATCCAACCCATCTAAGTCTAGCCCATCATTGCCGAACAGGCCCTGATGAGTAGCCATCCGTAAGGCAGAGAAGTTCCGAGAAATCTCTGACAAAAAGTAATCCTCATATCTTCATCTATGGCAATGGTAGGAACCAGTATGGCCAGTGACTTGATCGTCTACTAACTCAATCTAAACCCTACCAATTAAATATCGATATTGATAGATCTCTAGCGATATTGGAAAATCATGTCGCCAGGAATTCATCATATCGATCTCGAGTTGTAGGTGTTGAATCTGCTAGGATTTGTCGAGGGTTACAAAATCACCGAATCCGCTGTGATGGTAAAAAGTACTGCGATATCAAAGTGACTTCAAGTTGTGTCGAGGTCCGGTTTGGCTTCACGGTGGGATCAAAGAGTGTATTCGGTCAGTGTCATACATACGGTTCACAATGCACCCTTCGGCAGGATGTCCATCACAGCCCCTGAAGCCACGAAAACAAGCCAAAGCTGTCCGACAAAGTTAGCTTGCAACTTCGGTCGCGGGATGGGTTAGTAATCGTCTCCACGGGAGATGATCTCCTTGCAATTTGGTCGGAGCAAGACAGTCTATAAGAAGCTTTCATTAGCGCAAGTTTTTCAGCAAATATTGCAAACAACTGACGTGTTCAAATTGTGCGACATAAGAGCCAGGCACATCAACCAACGGTCCATAACACTCGACGACCCCATTCTGAATGAGAGATCGCATTCCAAGATGGTAGTTCTTCACCCCAATGCGCTCAAGGTAACGCCTTGAGAAGACGAGGGTCCCGAAGTTCTCGTCAATCTTCTTTAGGAGAGACTTGGCGGTGGAGTGGTAAAGACCAGTGATGCGAGCATTTTCATTGCGCCCATATCCATAGACACCGACATCATCATCCATATAACCTTTGCCAGTGGTGGCGAAATTCTCAATCGCAAATACTTCACCTTCCTCCATGCGTTGGTTGGTCTTGGTCTGGTAGAAGGGGACTTGCTTGCCTCCGTGGATATGGTAGCGCAGGATATCGTGACCAGTGATGTTGCGGACTGCTTTGACCGGGATAGTCTTGCCGTTGAGCTCCACTTCGTAGCTTTCCATCACTTCTTGGACGGTCTCACTGATGTGATCCATACGAGCATCGATACCGGCTTCTTTCAGACCAGTATTGGTCGCGGCTTTTGCGGCTGCAAGTAGATTATCATAGACCGGATTGGCAGCGATAGTGAATGCGCTATCGACAATCCGACCGTTGACATGAACACCAAAGTCGACACTCAAAACATCGTCGTACTTGAGAATGACCTCTTTACCGCCGGGATTGGGAGTCCAGTGAGCGGCTACATTGTTCAAGCAAAGACCGGTGGGAAAGCCCATGCCTCCTTTGAGAGCGTCTCCAGTGTCAAGACCCTGGTGGCCAACGAGTGCGCGCACACCTTCCTCGACCTCATCGGCAAGGCGGGTCATGGAAACACCTGGCTTGGCAATGGTCTGCACATATTGTCGGACCTGGCGATGGACCTCTGCGGCCCCGCGATAGTCATTGAGAAAGTCGTCATCCATGTTTTCCAGCGTAGCGAGATGGCGAGCCTCCTCGGCCGTGGTGCGTTGGAGGTTATCGTCCTTGACTGTGCATTCGACAATCTGGCCCTCTGGAAATGGCTGATGGTGGAAGATGTCAGTGAGGGGCTTCCGTGGAGGAGCAGTCTGCTGGTTGGCACCAGTCTTCTTTTTCTTCTTCTTCTTGTTGTTGTTGTTGTTCTTCTTCTTCTTCTTTTTGCCTGTCATGGTCAGTGTCGGGCGGGGACTGCAACTGCTGGTCCTCAAGTTCAGTCGACGTCCACGTACCAGTGCTGGACTTCAAGTCAACTCGCGCATCATCATCGCCGCCGTCTCCGTCTTCATCTTCCCCTTCGAGCACGCCTTGAATGAGGCCGCTTGCTGCAGCGGGCCTGGGAGGATTGGAAATGATGATTGAGGCAGCTGCCGAGGACTCTGTGTGCGGCGTCAGCGTGGTGACTCACAGTAGACAATGCAACATGCACACCATCTGGGGCTCGACGGTGGCCGTCTGGTGATTTGGAGGCTGGAGGCCATGATGTCGCCTTCATCAAAGTTCAGATTTGCGGTGCCGGTGCCGAGTGCGAAGTTGAGCGAGCAGTTGCGTCAGACGTCAGAGCTCGAGACTCGAGACTCGAGACTCGAGACTCGAGTTTTCCCCGCTGGCTCCAAACCTAAGCTACTGTGAGTACTACTGCGGTACTAGTAGTACTCTATATTTGGGCGTCTCCAGCACACGTGGAGGGCTCCCGCATATGTACCTACCACAGTATCTACTAGTACCATCAGCCTTGCACCTCGCATTGATGCCTGTCTCGTCCCCAAGTCCATCGTTGGGGCGCAGTTGTTGTCGACGATTCCATCGCATTTCCCTTGGCCGAATCTCCCGAATCTCCCGAATCTCCCGCTAGCAAAGTGTGAGTCGTTCGTTCACTGGCAGTTGTCACCTCGTATCTCCCGAACCCGAGCATCCCTGCCGCACTCCCGAAACCGAAATCACCCACAACCCGACCAGTCCAGCCCGCGCCGAGCAGCGACGACGTAACCGTCCACCGCTTTCGGTCCAGGCAGTGAGGCACCATACCGCCGTCAACTGTTTCACGCTGCTGCGCCCGCTGCAATTCGCAATCCCGCTGCCCGTAGCTCCCATTCAGGCGCCCCTATCTTCGGAACATCCCATTAGGCTGAAGACACCTGCTTTGGACGGAGGCTTGGCCGATCCAGAAACCCGGTCATTTGATTTGATCCCCAGAACCCTCTGCGGGCGGTAAGGCTGTGGCGGGTTTGGTGACCAGATGCGAATCCTATACGAACAAGAGTGCGAGATGGAGGAGGGTTTCCTGGTGTTGAGATTGCGGATCAAATTTTCGATCGCTATAAGAGTTCTGACATTCTTCTTCTTGTTGTCGTCCATCAACTCAGCCCTTCTCCTATCGCCCATCATCCCTATCTACAACTCAGACCTTCATCTACCCATCCTTGTCTACGATCTTGACTCCGACCTTCCCGAGCGAAAATCGTGCCCTCTCGAAACCTATAATACAGACTTTCAACTCGCATCGATTCAGACTTCATACAGACTTTCAGCTCGCATCGATTCAGACTTCATACAGCCTTCTATCTCTGAATCCACCACCATCTCCTTCATCTCTGAATCCACCACCATATCTCCTTCATCTCCAATCGGAAAGACCAAAAATCCGCCGCCAAGATGCCTTTCTACCTAACCCACCGCCAAAAAAATATCGCCCACATCATCCAACTGGTCCTCATCCACCTCGCCATCGGTTTCTCCGCCCCCCGCCTCTTCATGAAGAACCAGCCCAGGACGAGAGCAAACACGATAGCCCTAGGAATGGTACGCCGCCACATCCTTGTCCAATAGGCCCCCTGCTAACACAAACCCCAGGGCGCCAAAAGCATAATCTTCATCTTCTACCAAATCCTCACCGAGAACGTGACCCGCTTCAAGCGGTGGGCCAGCTTGAAAGCCTGCATGTGGATCAACTGCCTCGAGGTAAGTTCTGAGCTCTCCACCCGCCCCCCCCCC
>QWWL01000055.1:0-27683 GCA_003689335.1 Venturia asperata
GCGCCGAGGTATCGCTTATCTTCACGTGTTTTGTATTATACCATGACCACAACTCTACTACGGACGACCCCACGGGAATAGCAGCAGACCCTAATAATAGGCTTTTCTCGCTCTATGTCAACTCGACCGATCCCTTCTTCGCCTGGTCTTGGAACTCTTGGATCCTGTTCCACAGTTGACCTATGGTGCTCTTATTCTAAACTAACCAGCCGGGGTTAGGATGCGTCTGATTCACCCTTGACTTCTTGCCCCTTAAACCTAGTAGATTGGCGAGGAAAGCACGGCGGTCGACGATATCTAGACCGCTCTACTTATCTTCGTTATCCTATTTATACTTATTAGCGAAAAGCAGGTACCATGTACGTCTGAAGGTGGTACCAAATAGCACTTTCACAACCTTCGACCCTGCCCCCAATTTCACACAGAAAACGACCTGTTGTTGTTAGCCCACACACTCAGGCCCTCGTAGTATAATACTTACTACACGGTCGTCTGCTTGCCCTAACGAGTCTAACGCGAAATCGTGTAGCAATCGGCCTACTTCGACGGCGTTGACGGCCGTGGGGCCCATCCTATTAGAAGTTACCTCCGTCCGTTCTATATCTGAGTTTAGTATCAGTCACGTCTAAATACGTCCGAGCGCGTTTGTAGACGTCTGGCTACGAACGACCGGGCATTATGCCGGATAGACTTACCCTCCCCCGTCCTCCTCGCTAACACTACCCCATTCTCGTCTCCGCGCGTCTCGTCTGGGCAGTCTATCAGTTGCTGGCACCGTGTAAGTACACGTTATTAGTGTACACACCTCGTCCTAGTGCCGATGTAGTGTCGTCTAGTATTGCCCATTCCCTCTTACCAGATATCGCAGCGGGAAACTCGCTCCTCCTCTCCCTTAATCGTCGCTCCGTCCTATTTATTATAGGTTGGGCGGTGGCTTCTATTAACCTACCCCTCGATGGCCCTCCCCTCGACGTGTCGAAGCTGCTGTTCCCCGAAGCCAAATCGCCGTCGTCATCCCCAGCGTTCAGCCAATTCACGCTTTGCGTATGAAAGCTGCTATTGTTGACGTTCCTACTACCGATACTCGTCCGTTGGAATTCGCGCTCCCGCTCTAATGCCTCCTCTCTTATTCGCTTAACGCCCTCTTCGTGCACTTTCGCGTTATTCGCATAAATATCCACTACCAATCTGGGTGTCTCGAAAGACCGGCGGGTATAGCGAAGGGGCGCCAGCTCGTCGAAGTGCCAGCTCGTGATCGTTTTGGCCACTTCAGGGCTGTACGTGGAGAAGATAGCCCACAGGTGTATATACGACTCTAGGTTCCGTGGTTAGTAGTGAGCGTGTTGTTAGAAGCGGTATATATACTAACGCCTTCTATCGGCTGCTATTTCTGCCTCCTATCTTTTGCGGGGTATCTCATCGATTCAATGCCGTGTTATAGCGCAGCGGCGGCTAGGTATATTATTTGCCCTGGAATGGTCACTATGAATCGCTCTGCTATCAACGGGCTGTTACCGATCGCGTACTGACCGTTTCTAGTGAAAAACATCTCGAACATCAGTGTTGTTAGTGCGGAGTAGTAGAACTTGCCCTTGTATTCTTTAGTCGGCCACCGGTAGATGAACAGTTTACCTAGAAGTAATCTGTCCTTCTCCTCTTCTAATATAAGATTGCCATGGGTAGGATAAAAGCGAGCAGCGATCGCTTTAGCCTTGTCCCCCATATGCGACTTGAACGACGCCAACATAACTCTGATGGAGTTTATTATCGATATGTCCGCGTACCGACTAGGAATCGTTTCCGGTACCTTCTTATCCCCTTCTAATCGTCTTAACAAATCCCAGATAGTACTTATATGGAGCGGCAGATTCTCCAATACCTTGAAATACGACGCGTTATTCTACTCTGTATTTACTTTGGTGAAATCGAGACCGGAGACACAGCCGGCGAGCAGGAATATAATAACCTTGTACCTAAGTATGTTATCCGCAGGTCCCCGCGTATACTTACCAATATGTCTTTCTCTCCTCGCCTATTGCGAAGACTGTCTCCTCGGAGCTCCTTGAAACGAAGACTTACCGCCGTCCTTGTCCGTCTGCCCTTCTCCCTCTGCGATGGTGGCCTCAGATAGGTAATCGTCGTAGTCGCTGCTACCAGGGGTGTCGAGTAAGGTTATCCGCTCCTGTACGAGGTGGTGTGGACTCTATCGCGCGACGAAGTATTAGTCGAGTTGTGAGAGTGATCGAGATAAGGAGTACTCGCTCTCTTCTTTCGGCTGCCGTCCTCTCCCCCTTCGTCCCTACCTCTCTTGCGGACCGTACTCTGTCGACTAGTACTTATATTACTACCTTCCGCGGCAGTCTTCTACGACGGATTTAATCAACCTTTACTACTCCTAAGTGTATTTAGTGAGTACTACCTGTCGTCTTGTCGAACCCCCTGCACCCTTAGGAGTTCTGCTCGTACTTGACCCGTATAGAGTAATTATTGCCTATAGTGGACACCTGTATGTCAGCTTCGAATAATAGTAAAATCGCTCGTTTTTTCTACTTACTACTTGGGAGGACTGTTGGCAGATCTGTTACTGGTTGTAGAGGGTGTATCGATAATAGGAGGAATAAATCTAACTGTTACCGAATCTCCGCCTCGCATTCAATATGGCATTAGGACCTATTTGATGGGCAAAGGCTTGCGGAGATAGGAGGAGATGAGTGCGCGGGAGCAGGCGCCGGCGAAGATAGCAGAGTCGAAAGGGAGCGGTAGGAGCTGAAACTGACTCCCTACGACCCGTTGATTATAATTAACCGAAGGGGTAAAGCTTACGGTATACCGCTACATAATTGCTTTCCCCTCGCGTTATTTCTTGTCCTAAATCCGCGCCGAGGACGCAAAATAGAGGGATATGTAGTCCATCGGGCCTCTTGAACCTGTTATTGCGGAGCGCCTGTTGCACAAACGCATCGACAAGTCTATCGCTATGCCATCGCCATGCTCTTGCGCCTTCCTAAATAAACGCGGTTAACCTCGTTGCTATCGATATCGCCGTCTGCTTGTAGCATCGTTCGGTATACTTTAACCCTACCTCCGCCGCTTCTATATCCTTACCTCTAACATTCGGCCCCCTCCACGCCTCTAAACAAGGGATTGAACTTCACCTACCCTTTGAAACACGAATGCTCTGTGTACTAACCTCTCTATTGTCGATGGGAGCAAGATTACTTCCTTTCGGAGGGATAGGGTTTTGGCGGAAGTGGATAAATGCGATACTATAAATTTATCCATCTACTACATCGCTAATTACTACAATTTAAACACGTATTCCATACCAGAGTGCTCCAATTGAGCAGCCCTTTATAATCCTGCCTCAAGCTCCTCAACATTATACTTTTTGGTATAGTTTTTTGTCTGTAAAGCTTCAGCCTCTGTAGTATTATCTTAAGCTTTCTCCGCAGCATCTATCTGCTCAATATCGACATAAAGATTACCAAGTGTCACGTTAACCTTCTCACTTTTGTTGTCGTATTGCCGTGTGAGAGCTGAGCCTCCAATTGTACGATCCTGTAGTCCTTTCGCACGCACTTAAGAAGCTGTCGTTTAAAGGTTTTCTAAGCCTTGCGGATGAATTTAATATAACAAGGCCGTGCCATGCCATGTTTACCAAAGAATTCATAATTAATCGATGCCCTTGGCGTTGAAGGTATCCCTTTAGGGTCGAATACACGCTTCTTCCCTCGCCGCTGTAGTGTAGATGGCTGCTGATTAGATGATACTAGTACATCTCTTACGTGTGAATTAGTAAGGACTCTATCAGCGTTGAATGGCTAGATTCCCGCGGTCTTAAAGGCTTACTTAATAATGTGTAGGGTCAATTCACCTCGTACTTTATAATATATTGAAATGAAGGTATCCTTCTTAGTCTTCTAGGAATCATCTATCGATGCCAGGTCCTGGATCCTGTCCCTATATTTGTGCTTCACCACCGAGAAGCAGGCGAGTTCCAGAGGTTGTAATAGGTATAAGGTTTGCAGGGGCAGGAAGTGTAGCTATACCTTATTAATCTAGTACTTGTACATAAAGTCCACATTGATATGGCTGCCATGACCGTTACAAACCAGGAGCCTCCATTTTCCATCTTTAACTACGGTTTCTGGGAGGAAGATCTTCTCCAGCCATTCTACGCATAATGGGTTGGAAGTCTATTCATTAGGAGACGTTGCATAATAGTAATCTAGGACGGTGTCATACTAGAACCATTGTGCTCGCACGGCTTTACCTTTGAAGATGACCAGGGGCCTGATCTTTCTTCCACCGGCAGAGATACACTTAACTGTAGTCACCTATTCCCTATCACCCGGTGTTTTCACTCCGGCGGCCTTCTTCCGTGAATTCCCAAGCACTTTAGTAGTTTTGTAAGCCCTAATTGCTGTACCGGCCTCGTTTAAGATCCACGAATTGTCCCCTTTAATCTTTTTGTCTCCGATTACTCTTTCTAACTTATTGAAGTAGGCTTTCGGTATCTCTAGCGTTGTAGAATCAACCTATAAACTCTCAATCTTCTTACCGATAAGGGCCTTGACCTTGGGATTCCTCTTTCTAAAGTTATCCATCCATCTCTTACCGAGTGTGGTGTCCTTTCCCTGGTGCTTCAGAAGTGTTAGGGCCATTTCTCTGACCCTAGTATGGGTAGGAGGATAACTACGGCGGTCTTCTAAGAGTATCTAGTCTGTAAGCTATTGCTCTTGTGCAGGTGAGAGCTTCTGAAGGTGTACTGCACTAGTATAGTAGTTTCTAGGTCGTGAAAGCTGGTTTCTGAGCGAGGTCTCTAGAACACCAAAGGCTTCTAAGGCAGCGTAGATTGACGTGAAATTACTATTGATGAGCGCGTAGACTGTATTAGAGATTGTAGATATACCCACGAATGGTAGTCGTGAAGCCATTGTGGTAGTAAGGGAGGACGTGTCTAACCGGTTATCTTTATAACGTCCACCTCCGCTAAAACCTTATTACTCTAAATGGGGTGATCTTACTTAGCCATGCGTGGGTATTTGCCTGCCTTCGTATACCGAACAGACCTCGTACGGCGCAATACTCGTACTAGTAGGCAGCAAACAATCTAAGCACAGTCTCTCATTCCTCCTTTTGGTACTACTTACCCGTACCTTTCGCCGTACATGCTCCTGAGCGTGCATCGTCTCCTCCTAGTACTCCTTGTCCCAGTAACCTTTCCTTCGCCATCGCTGTCTGGTAATCCTTCCGCATGAATCGCCCGCGGTGATGGGGCGAGAGGAGCGTTTTCGTTGATACGCCTTTTCGGGTGGCTTGTAGAAACTTGGACCGGTTAGTAATAGATGTATTATATAGTATGTATACAGTAACCCACCTTGAGACGTCGCCGTGATTGGGCTAACGTAGAAGTAGAACCTCATTATCTTCCGCTGTTGTATTTCTATCAATGCGGCGCGCAAATGGCTGTCGTCCGTTATGTATACTAGCTTGTTCTTAAATCGGTAAATAATTCGTTCCTCGGCCTTGTTGAATATAATATTTCGATCAGACTTTAGTTTTGTGATGAACGTTTCTAGGCTCGTATTCTCTATGTATACTCCGTCCTGAGATTGCCTACCCGTGTCTTCGTGCAGACAGCAGATTTCCTCGGGCAAGAATATCGTGCGTTGGGGTTCTAACCTACGGGTGTCTTGCCGTTCCATACTAATAACTATACTCGCAAAGTCCCAAATTGTCGGGGACGCTAGCCTGGTTGACTCCTCTCGTAGTAACCTCGAGTAGCTCCGTTTGCAGCTCTTCGCTAGCTATCTTAGTATGTCTTATCTCCTCTGCAATTCCACCTCAAAGACACCTAGGAAATCCGCCCGCAGTAGTGAGAATGGGACCTCGAGTTCTATCTACTTCGATTTCGATGCGAGGCTACCCTTGGTAAGCAAACCCGCCGTCTCTATATGACCTCGAAGTAACGCGCATATCTTATTGTATGTCTCGAGGTCTATCCTAAGCATCCGGATGATCGTCACTCTATTCTATTTGCCGTATTCTGGTATCTCGTATGCCATCGTGTGAGGAATCGTATAAGTGCGTTCGGAGGTGGTCCTGGTAGCGTGTTCTATAGTATGCTATACTAAAACGGTTGTTGCCTCTCTAGCAGCACCTTAGCTTATTAGATGCTGCACGTGATGTAACTTAGACGTTCTTTCGAACAACGTAAGGCTATAGATCTCTATGAATAACCCTGTAGTAGGTGTAGCGAATTCCTCCACCCTTTCTTCTTTACCTTGCCTGCAGGTGAATATAGGCTCGTCTACTAAATCTTTACCACGTGCCCGTGAACTCTACTCCCACGTCTACCTATATTGGAAAACTCTCCCACCTTTACGTATAGATCCGTTCCGATACGTCCGACGGATAAATCCGTCTTTAAACGTGAAGGTAGATACTATCTATCTTCGACCAGTAATCTAATTATATCGCTAAAGGGTCGATGTATTTTATAATCTCAAACACATTAACCTTCCACAATATACTATCTTCGCCGTTTCGATGCACAACCTTTTGGATTGGGAGAACGTTACTATTCGAGTAATAATACATTAGGATCTATATTTAGAGTCGCGGGAATTAGCAATACCAGTACATATACTTATAATCGCTGGTTTACATTGACAACTATTTACTTTTATGGCGGTAATAAGGGAGAACACCCTTACCACGGTCTATCTATCTGTAAAATCATCTACGTGCAGCACGCGTGTATAACCATCCGTTCTACCTTTAAATTCGCTACTTCATAGCGGTCCAGGCATTCCCGGACCCGTTTTTTTTTTCTTTTGTATAGAGATAATATAAGAACGATCCTAGCTCCTTTCAATTATCGACTAAGTTAATTACCTCCCTCTCCTTCTTTTTCTTCGTAATCGCCTTCTCCTTCTTTCTAGCCGCGATCTTGCCGACAAGCCCTACCTTGATACTAGCGGAGTCAGCTATCATTACCTCGAATGGCAGCTGCGTCTTGTTCTCGAAGTGGTAGACGAACACGCTACGTTTCTGTCCGATGCGTCTAGCGCGACCAACGATTTGAGCAGCGTCCGAGGCCGAGTACTAAGGTTCGAGGATGAACACGAGCTTAGTCTTTACAAGTGTTACTCCTGTGCCGCCGGCCTGCATCGTGATACAAAGATAATAGATCTGTTTGTTAATCCCGCTGTAGTTATATGGCTTTACTATCAAATTCTTGTCCACTGACGGTGTGCCTTCGAAGTTGGCCTGTATCTCGTTCTTCCTCTGGAGCGGTTCCTTGGCGGTGAAGAGGCAGCATCTCCTAATATTCGCCTTCGTGACGAGGATGCAATGGAACAGTGCTATGTATGGCTTGCTTGTGGCCGAGATTGTCTTAATAGGTGCTTTATCTTCTAGTAGACCAGCCAGCCGCTTCTCCTCCTACTTTTTCCAGATGTCGACTATCTTCTAGGATCTATCGCTTGTCTCCGCGAATTCCGGTAACTATATTAGTCCTTCTACCCAAGCTGCACTACTATCCAACCACTTATAATAAAGAGGTCGGATCGTCTCCCAAGTCCAGGTGCGAGTTCCGTCGAAGACATCGAATTGAAGTAGGCCTAGATAAACTACTGCACAACGCTAATCTGCGATCTTGTATAGTACTTTTCCCATCGATTTTGCTGCTTCTAGGGCTGTTTTAGTAGGGTTTTTACGGCTATTATTTACTTATTTTTCCATCTCGTCTTCGTAGAATGCCAAGATAGAATCGCAGAGAGGTACCGCCTTTTCGGACAACGCAACATGGACCGCTTCCTGTACCGCTGCTAGGATAACGTGCATAGGCTTACCGTATATCTTAGTCTCCGCCTTCACTCTGCGTACGATGGGATTGATATTGGTGTTGAAAACGTGCACTATCGTGTTGAACTTGCCTATCGTCTTATTAGAAATAATGCCGCTATTGCGAGTAGCTTCTCTTGTGGTTTTCCTCAACGTCGCTTCGTAGCGGGCGAGCCGGACCTTTTCGATGTTCGTTAATAGTTTATCGGCGTATACTCTCTCCCGACTTCCCGCTTCGTGGAAATCTACTCTTGTCCCGATCGCTACCCGTGAGACCGCGAAGAAACCGTACAAGTCTCGCCAACCGTGTGTGAGCGCGGTTCCGGTTATGGGAGAGAACTCTCTATCGCTAGCGCCGTTCTCGAAGATCGATACTAGTTCCTTAATCGTCTCCGTGGTGTCTTTCTTATATTCGTGTACCTCGTCGAAGAACAGTGTACCTAAGAACGGGTGATTTTTTTTGTGGTTATTCGCTACTTTTGGCGTTTTGAACTCTTTAGTATTCAGCCAGATGGAGTATATATGCCGTATAGCTCCATGGCTCGTAACGATGAAAAGGTCCGTGAACGTATCAAACTTATAGTCGACCTCCTAATTAGGTCGCTATATCGTCTTCAGTCTACCGTGGTTTTTCTTTGCAGCCCAGTCTCTCGCGAATGGAGGGATCGTCTAGTAATGGAACACCGGGTGAATCTACTCTTCGTAATCCGTATCCAACTAGAAAAAGTCTCTAAACGTCTCTGTATACTGCTTCATTGTCTGCGGCAGAACGCAGGTAATATTTGGACCCGCTGGCGGAATACCTCTGCGAGTAAGGAAATTAGGGGCACTAGGTTGACAAGGGTATATCTTGAACATGTAGTACTTCTTAGCTTTATCCGTTTGAAGATATTGACATTTGCCGTCCACGAGAAAGTGTTCGCGCTTGTTCTCTGGTTTCTGGCGGTCGCGTCGCAGGTGCATAAGCATGTGGTAGATGGAGTTTCGACAATAGGCGTATAATAGGGCGCTGAATGTCTTCCCCATTCCTACGTTACTCCAATCCGCGAAGACCGCATAGACGTGGCTAGTAAAAAGCGCCCATACTAAGCCGAACACTTGATTAGTCTTTAAGAACAACTTGAGTGGTTTACCGTCTAATCCCAACGCGGTTCTGTGGGTTGGGCGTACTTGTAGGAACGTGATCTTCTCGTATAAATCCTTGTCGGTGCTAAAGAGCTCGTGCGTCATGTCGAGAATCCAAGGAATTAATTACTCTCGGGCTTCGCTATCTTAATACTATCTCGTGCCGTTTTCCAGCAACGTTGACTCGAAATTAGCTGTACCGACCTCTATCTCTATTTCCCTAAATATGTGGCTAGGTTCCTCCATCTCGTCCTCTATTAACTTGTCGATAAACTTCTTAGTCTAGTACCTCAGCGCTCTAAGTACGGCGTCACGAGGGAGTTGATATTAGATATCGTCTTCATTTCGCGCGTCTTCCGGCACGTCTGATCCGTCTCCGTCGAGGTTACTTGGTTTAGCCAAAGACTCGATAATCTAATCTCTGAAGTTACCTGTAGTGGAATCGGTATCAGCGTCGGAGGAATTACCGTTAACGTCGACGTTACTTTCGGTATTTGGTACCTCTGACTTCGTTATATCTATAACTTCTTGAGTCTCGGTTGGTGGACTAGGAGGAGGCGGGGACGAATGTAGTATACCCGAAGCGACATCGGACGGTAGTAAGTCGACATCTATAGTATCTGAAGGCGCGATGCTGTGTTCTTGACGTGTTGGGCTCGGCAGTCTCGGCGTGGTCGCTGACTTCGCTAGATCCATGACTCCTCGAGTCTCGGTTGATGGACTAGGAGGAGGCGGGGACGAATATAGTCTACCCGAAGCGACATTAGACGGTAGTGAGTCGACATTTATAGCATCCGAAGGCGCGATGCTATCTTCTTGACGTGTTAGGCTCGGTAGTCTCGGCGTGGTCGCTGACTTCGCCAGATCCATAACTTCTCGAGTCTCGGTTGATGAACTAGGAGGAGGCGGGGACGAATATAGTCTGCCCGAAGCGATATTGGACGGTAGTAAGTCGATATTCATAGTATCCGAAGGCGCGATGCTGTCTTCTTGACGTATTGGGCTCGGTAGTCTCGGCGTGGTCGCTGACTTCGCCAGATCCATAACTTCTCGAGTCTCGGTTGATGGACTGGGAGGAGGCGGGGACGAATGTAGTCTGCCCGAAGCGACATTAGACGGTAGTAAGTCGATATTCATAGTATCCGAAGGCGCGATGCTGTCTTCTTAACGTGTTAGGCTCGGCAGTCTCGGCGTGGTCGCTGACTTCGCCAGATCTATAACTTCTCGAGTCTCGGTTAATGGACTGGGAGGAGGCGGGGACGAATATAGTCTGCCCGAAGCGATATTAGACGGTAGTAAGTCGATATTTATAGTATCCGAAGGCGCGATACTGTCTTCTTGACTTCTTAATCTCGGCAGTCTCGGCGTGGTCGCTGATAGAGAGCGAGCTTCCGCATCCCCTCTATCTAACTAGGCGTTCGATTCGAAAGCGTCGGCAAATCCTGATTAGTACTCTCTGTTATTGTCGAACTGGTACCCATGCTGGTCGCCCTACGAGCCGTTCTATATGTATTTGAGTCGTTTGTTGGGTGTCTCATCGGTGGATAGCGAGTAGTATGCGTCATCCATGCCGCGATATAGAAGTGTAGATTGATCGGTGGGTGCAGGATCGTCGTTAGCCTGATCATGTCTATCCAGCATGAAGGTAATCGGACTAGAGATGGGCGCAGCGATACAGGCTAAAAGGCCGAGTCTGTCGGCATTATGCCAGGCGATATCGCCGTGGAATCTATAGTTGGGCAGGTGCAGAATGACATGGTCTACTATAAACTTATACTCGAACTCGAACTTAGCGTTTGGATACTCGGATTCCTATAATACTTTAGCCTTAGTCATCAGGCGCGCAAATACTATATCTCGAAGGCTGGAACTCGCCTGACCAGGAGGATGTAATGCCGTTTCGTATCCTATCTATACCCTCTCAGTCACGCCGTTGGTCTGTATGCTGTTGGCAATTAGTATAATAATATGCGGAGAGGCTGTAGTAACCGGTAGTAGAAGTGTCGTTTGTATTTATCGAGCCCCGGGCCTAGGCCGGGCATACAGCATCCGACCGAACTCGTCGCTAGGGTCCTGCTCCTGCTCCCGTTTGAAACGTTTACCACTAGAGCTTCCCATTATGCTATTGTTGTTTCCGCCGTATCCACGCGGATTGTATTGGTCTCGTGGAGTCCTACCGCGGCTGCGCTTGTTATTTTGGTTCAAATCTTCCATCATGGGAGGCGCTTGTACTATTATAGACCGCGCTGTGACGCCAGCATTGCTATGATTGCCCGGTGGTTAGCGTTGACGCATACTAGCCATTGTAGAGATACTAGAATGAGGAGGAGGGGTCTGCATCGAAGCTACTTGCGATAGTAGTATCTAGTAGTCGCCTGACCGAATCGGCAGTCGGTGCAGTTGAGGTCGTAGCGGCGACGTAGTATAGTCGCTTATTAGCCGTTACATGGCACCGTTGTGACTATTCATTAAGGTGAACTGACCAGGGGGTGGAACCGGATGTAGCGGGGACGGATGCTACTGGTTGACACGAGTGTTTCGACTGTTAGAATTGTACCGCGACATTGTTTTGAAGATACTAGATCTTACGCGATTCGTGCCCGGGTCAGTCGTCAAAGCCGCTATGTTGTAATCGATGCTATTAGGGTCTAACTGCATGTTGGGGTATCCCATATACATGAGGATGGATGCCGTGAGGTATAGTATCGCTGCGAACTAGATTTCCTTTGACATCGCCGCAACCTTCTGGCCTTGTAAAGCTAACGTCGCATCGATTCGGGAACGGAGGTCCTTAGTGATCAGTTTTAGATATTAATGCTCTTCCGATATTAGACACAGGTTCTTGCTAAGTGATGTATCGGTAGCGCCCTCGTTGACGCTATGTGACTGCACGCCATCGGTGATGCCCTAATCTATCGCGTCAACGCTACGTTTCACTAGTGGGCTCAGTTTGGCGTAGAAATCCTGTACGAGCCTTAGCTGCTCGTGGGGTTCTACGATTCCGATGACTATGATTTCAGGACCTGCTTGTAATCGTTAGCTATTACGCGTCGCTTACTTGTATGTTATCGTACTTACGCTCGTGCTAGGTCGGAGTTGGAGCGAGGTCGAATCGTTACTACGTCGGTCCTATATAGAAGCTGGTGTACTACTTCGGTACGGCGGGGCGAGGAGCTGTTAGCGAAGAGGTAAGGAGGGAGTAGCAGTAATGAAGTTGTAGCTGCGTACTTTAGTATATTCAGGCTCGTGGGGGGTTGGTGGGTGGTGGGTAGTAGAAGGTTAGTAAGTAGAAAGTAGGCTTTCGGCTGCGGTGTGTTGTTGGTGGGGTGTGAGGTAGTTGGTAGTTAGATATTGCGAAAGTTATCGAATCTATTATGCGGTGGCTCGGGCGTGGCGGTCTCTCAATAATACAGACATCAGCTATAGTGATCGATTTAGATTAGATCCCACGAGGAGCGCCTCTTGCACCCTAATCGCTCTTTCGCGCCTTATCGATGACATCCGCTGTATTTACTACTAACTCCGAATATCGACCAATATTGACAACTCGCGATAGGATCATTTCCCGTTCCATACTTGGTGGGCTTGGTGCTATAGTCTTTCGCGTGCTAAAGTCCTCGTTGCTTGGAACGACTAGAATGCGCGTTAGCCCTATATCGTATATCGGACAGAATGTGGCTGACCGACGGAAATGTAACTCTCGTTTGACTTCCCGCGTCTCCCGCTGTTCACGAACTTCGTCAAGCGTGCTTAACCGCTACCAAACGTGACCGAGCGTTACCGAATACCTACCACCCGTCTTCGAACGTGTATTACACTTACCCTGGTCACGCTGTCACGACCGAGGGGCCGGGGCCGACTAAGCTTGAAGCTCGCATAACCTGTCTCTAGAGATACTCGGTGTAACATCCGTCGAAAAATAGTATTATAACCTGTGTTTCGCACTATCTTCTAACTGCTCGGTATGAGGGCCCATCCTCTATAGTTGAAGAGTCGGAAAGGGCCGAGGGTTGAATACTTACTGTAGTCTGGACATACTTTGATGGGAAACGTTTATACTGATGCGTGTCGGTGCAGATATGTCCCAAATCTTGCCGCATTGTTTGCGCCATTAAACAATTGTCATACCTCTTTCTTAACGGTGATGGTGGTCTCATATCCATCCTACAACCCTTGGATAGCCCTTTATTAGTGATTTCGGCTTCCCCTTCTCCTCTTTCCCGGGCAATGTATTGGTGTGTCCCATTATGCGGAGGATATGGTGGCGTATGGTGGAATACGTACATAAGAACCGGATGATGGGGTTAGTAATGATAGGGTTAGTAATAATAGGGTTAGTAAAGATACCACACAAAGTCACGCTCGATTAGGAAGCGTATGTGTGTAGGGACAGCAACCCTATGCTAAGGAGGCATTCACCGTGGAAGTGCTGTTACGAAGGGCTCCGGACTTACTAGCAGTGTAAGAGACGTTAGTTAGAGAAGCCACGGTGTAGTCATGCTCGTGTACAGACCATTCGCTACCTTTGGTAAGTATATAAGGATGCAATCGAATCGTATGTTACTCTGATATTGAGGAACGGTAATGCGAGGAGTAGTATCCGTCTATTGTAGTGGTCTCCGTGTTTGCCGTCGATATCCTTATAGGATAAGGTTCGAGTCGAGACTAACAATGCGGAGAGACGTGCCCCCTGTTACGGCAAACCGTTAGCGGTGGGGCGGATAAAATTACGAACACCAAAATCTGAGACCACAATTGTATCTCAATCTATAATATATTATAGGCAGCTGTATATTACCCTAGAATACATTATAGTAGTCCCTCAAACGCAACGAGGATTCCGCCATTGCGTTCGAGGCCTTAATTTAGATACAGGGTAGCCTATCGCACTAGCTACATATTACTATATAATCTTGCTGTATGTCACTATATAATATAGCAACCGCTCGAACGCAATGAAGGTTCCGCTATTGCGTTCGAGATCTTCCTAACTATATATATAGCAGCCTCTCAAACTAGCTGTATATCACTCTATAATAAAGCAGCCGCTCGAACGCGATGGCGGAATATCCGTTACGTTCGAGGGGCTGCCATATAATTATGGAGTCAGCCTTGCCTACTAGGCTCCTACCTCCACACTCGAGATTTAAGAGACTGCTACAATACAAGTTACTATGGAGATATAGACTAAGGTTAAGGCCTCGAACGTAGTAGGGCAATCTTTATTACGTTCGAGGCTGGCTAGCTGGTAGACTGGTAATCTAAATATCTAGTCAATTAACGTCGCTTTTCTTCAATGAATTGAACAATACTCAGTTATCTAGCGCTAGGCCTAAGTAGGCCCCACAATCTTTCGAGATATAGTCACTTTATCGGCCGCCAAACCTTTAACCCCAGGCTACAGTACTACTACCATGGCGTAAGTAGCTTATTCCTTCCATCTACAGCCTCACATTATAGCCTAGAATAGGCCCTGAAGGTTCTTCCTCACCCTACCAGCGTACGCGGTAATGGGGAGCCCTTAGTAACTTCATGAACTTACCCTCCACTCCACGCATTACTAGGCCTAGGCTAATTAATATAGACCCAAACGCAAAGCTCCTGCGGACGTCTACGATATCCTAAGTACTAAATCGGAGGACCGTACTCGCGTAAAGCTCCCTTACCGCTCTCGCCCTCGCCCTCGCTCTTACTCTCACGACTCTCTACTACCTCTTCCTCCTCCTCCTCAATCCTCTCGCCATGTACCGACTTCAGGTGCCTCTGGTACTTCAGTAGCTCAAGGAGCAACCTCTAGCCGGGCACGATAAAATTCGAGAAGTGCCGCTGCCCTAATATTAGGTAAAGGTGCACCACCCGGCCTGATTACGCCTCCGAGGAATTATGGTGCGCCTTACCTATCTAATAGCGAACCAGATTGGGACACTCTCTTCCGCGTGCTGCCATGGCCTCAGACTCAAGATAGCTAGGGTAGGCAAGTGTGGTTCGACATCAGGGAGGAACTCTAGTAGATATATACCGACGCTCGCAAGCAGGGGGCATCCTACGCTACCTGGATTGAGATGACGGATCTGGGGATAATTGTTGATAGTGGTAGGAGGTGCACAAAGTACGAGGATGGAGGGCATACCTGCAAGATTTTTACTACGGAAGCCTACGGGCTAAGAAAGAGACTAGGGTCTCGCTGTTCACGATGCCGAGTGAACAATCGCGCTTATATTACTATAGCCGATGCTGGTAAGAAGAAGAGGTCGCAAATTACTACTACCTCGGTAGTAAAGCTACCTATACTAAAGTAGAAGTTGGCCCTGCGTGTGGCCTCATTAGAGAGAGCTCTAGCTGGTGAGCGTCGCCGCTATACAAGAGAGGTGGTGCGATTGTAGAATATACTAAAGAATAAGCATAATATGATTAAGAGGCTGACGAAGAAGATTCGGCCTTAGTAATACGATTCCTAACCTCCGAGCTCTTTTTTGACCACATATTGATTATTTAGTTGTGCGCTTACCACTTCTAGACAATGTACTAACGCTCTTTATCACTCCAATCAACTGCGATTGATGCGTTGTGGTGGCGATGTGGAATGTAGGTTTCGGTTTTTAATTTTCGAATTTTGTCCGCCCCGGGCGTTTATGAATTGCCGTAGCTACTAGTAATGGGTTGCCGTACTAACCGGGGCTAATAGGATGCCGTAGTTGCCGTACCCCTGTTCAACGCTGAACTACATACCTTCCTCGTCCATTGACGATCTTGACTGCACCGTGATAATGGACTCATTCGGAGCAATAAAACATCTCGGTACGATCATAATCACTCTTCGGTTATATATTTTGTATTATCTGGGCCAGTTCGAATGCATGCTCTAACTCGAATCGACAGATTGCGCCGGCCAATAACAATGAAAGCTAGTATTCCGTATAGCAAGCATCGGCGAGTCTGCAAACATAGCATGACCCAAATAGGTATTTAATACCATTTGCGACATCGTCTGATAAGTATAAAATGCTCACGGGCTAACTATCTACCAGCCAATAGTCAAGGAGATAGCCTTTCGAATCTAACATATAGTCCCGTCGCATAAGACAAGAATTACGCCGGATAAGAGCTTAGAATTTCCTAAACGTATTGTAACTACGCGCCGCTCGAATTCCTACAACTCGGAACCGCTTACGCCCATCGTGGCCTTTGACCCCTCTTCGTCCTAGAGCTCGAATCTCGCTATAGGCCTATTCTACGCACCTTTAAGGCGCTTGGGACAACAACTCTTAAGAGACTATTATACTCTCAATATAGCCCTTGCCTCGTACTCGCTCACGGATTAGAAGTAAATCAGATAGGGACAGTTGTTCGTAATGTCAAAGTGCGAAAAGGGAGCCTTCAATTTACTTAATATCGTCGTGACACTATGTCTCGATAGTAATATATATGGCGGCGACTCTCCGCGTAGCATTCTGGAGCAGTAGTATTAGTCAAATATTAAGAAGTTAGCTGATTGAGCGAAATGGGTATTACCTCACATAATACTAGTGTTCTATAAATGGGAGGTAATGAGAATGGTATTCTCTCCGGGTAACGCTGAGTTAACACTATACGTCACATCTAGTATCCTTGGCGTTTATTAAAATGTATCGCCTTTAACCTTTTACACTTCTCCCTCTTACCTCCCTACCACACTACCAACAACCACCGCCTGGAGCCGAAAGCCTCTCGATATATTTCAATTATACTCAATAACCGTAAGCAGGGACACATTGCTGCCCCCGTAAAGGTTGCGTATATACTGACTCATTACTGTCCAGCAGACCCTTTTCCTATACAATCGAAATTTTCACACATTAATACTTCTACTAACTACTAACACCGTCCTGTTCCGGTATTCGTACAGACTTACCACGCCCTTCCATTGACATAGCAAGACGGAGCAAAGCGAGCAATTGACGATAGTAGTATAAGTCGACTTCCTATCCCACACGGGAGACGCAATATACTGACGCGTGCCAGTATGACGGACCAACATAGAGGCGGCTACAGAGCAATGCCGAATGAGGCACTACTTAAGGACTATATTAAGAACGGCCGCACCATCTACTATGAACCACGGATCGCCACCGAAGCGACTAAACTCGAGTTCTCGAACTGTCTCTTCGCTATTACTAGAGGCAACGCCGTGCTAGATTACAGTGCCGCCCTTAAGGCCGTCGGCGAGCCTAAGTAGATAGACCTAAGTGCCGAGCAGTTCACTACTATCTTCCGCGCCGGCAGTGGTCCCTACAAAGATTATACCGGAGATACTAGTATAGTTCAACTCGTTCTACGGTATGGCCCAGACGATGGCCCGAAGATAGAGATCGCGGTCAACTTTAACGACGCGACTGATAGTCTGAAACACTATGTCGCGCTCGACATTCGGCGAGAGGACGTATCTCTACTGCCCGACGGCGGCGTCGATGGCGTATCGATCGAGATAACAGATTCCAGTAACACCACCTACGCGAAAGCCATCTTCGGAATCGAGGATAACAGTTTGCATCGTGGGCAAGAGTTAGGCAAGGGTACACAATGGCACGTAGTACTCCCTATCGGTGTAGATAGATCCGTCGTGAGGTCCGGTTACAACCTCTTTACCCGAGCAGAATTCGAAGGACGATAGAAAGAAGATATAGAAGCGTTCCGTACTACAAGCTAATAAGATTGCACCGTCTATATCCTCATCCCTCGTAGTGCGTTTGGCGCTTCGTTCAAGCTGTTCCTGGAGACAGAGTGGTCATGGAAGACACCCTCTTGGCACGACTACTACTCCGCCGTTAACAACGCCGCAATCGAACCAATGCGAGGCATCCGGAGTGTCGACCAACTTCAGGTAATAGACGTATGCCCTGTCCGACTACGTGAACGTGTCGCCGCATATATTGATAGCGAGAGCGTAGTAACTTCTATCTTGCTCTAGGCCAAATACGAGCAGCTCGCGACCGCCAAGAATCCCGTCAACTAATGGCACGAAGTGAAATGCCATATCTTTGAACTATAGGGTTAAGAGAAGCGCTCCTATCTCGTAATAAAGACCGATGACCGCGCCCGCACCCCTCCTATCCTCGACCTAAATAGTAATAGTAGTGGACCTGCTGCTGTAGGACTAACTGAAGAAAATAACGAAGCGTTAAGGGAGATTCCTAGTATAATACGATACGAAGTGGACACGAAATTCAATATGCGGATGATGGCTATAGAGTACTGCGGCCCGGACAGATTCTAGGAGGTGCGAGTGATCGAGAATATCCCTAGACTCGGCAGCTACTATTCGGTGTGCTTTCTTATCACCCGTGGCGTTGAGTAGTCTTAATCCAAACTAGGCTAAACTGTAACTGCCCGACTTGCCGAGTATAGTTAGCTTGAATTCGACGGCGATGTTATCGAGTTAGAGAAGTAATCGGACTACGCTACCATCCGACAGCACGTTAAGACCTCAAAGTCTAGTACTATCCAATTGTCCAGGTAGATTAATAACGGCTATTCCGACCGCGTCTTCAAATGTCTCGGCGAACTTGGAGATGTACTTAACAAAGAGACGTATCCTTAGCATTCTATAGGTAAAGACATTGCACGTAGCATGGCGATGAATAATCTCTTACACATACTAACGAAGGACTTGTATGCGGAACTTCTAGAGAGCCAACCCGACTCAGTCGATGCGATCGAAGCGACAATCGCAGTAATAAAGGTAGGTTTCACGGATTACAAGCAACGTAGTGCCTTTGACGCATGTCGTAGCGTCGTTAACTACATGTTCGGCCTTGTAGGACTCGCCGGAACTGGTAAATCCTTTTTGTTTTACTAATTAATCTCCCTATACCTCGTGCACTTCGACGTTAACAAGCCGCTCGTCGGCGCTATCCAGGCCCCCACCAATCAATGCGCAGACATGGTGGTCGGTAAATTGGAAGATCTCATCCGCGGATTGGGTGCTACTAGTAACCTAGATCGAATACCTGTCATCCGTCTCTATACGTACGACGAAGAGTCCTCCCACGTGTTTCGCACCGTCGCCAAAGGTCGAGCTGATAACAAGCCACCGCGGTTCGACACCAACCCTCCTAACCTTGAAGAGCTTTCTATGGCCGAAGATCCTAGTAATACTATTCTACATACTATCTATAGTAGCATGAATGCGTCTAACCGCAAGAAGTTGCCCTACAAGTCTCTATTATATTGGATCTACATACGCGCGGGCATTGTAGACCCTAGACTCGGACTCCCCTATACTACCGCATTTACGTATCTACAAGCGGAACAGGTGTTCGCCCGTTTCCGTAATGCGGTCGAAGAGATCTCTAGCGGTGCGATTATGGACGAGCAGTCGAGCGAAGAATTCACCCGTCTTACTAACGAAGTCGCGGCCGACGTTCTGTAGAACTGCTGCTATATTGTTTCCACGAACAACGCCGGCCTCGAATAGATATATCGTAGCAAAGCCAACGTTGCCTGGGTCGTGCAAGAGGAAGCTGGCAGGGTCGCCGATACGGATTTCCTAGCTACGCTCTCCAAAGTACTGCTTTAAGAGAACGCGAAGAAGGTTGTGTTCCTACTAGTAGGAGACATGTACCAGCTAGGTCCGGTCATTATATAGATAGACACTAGAGAGCAAACTAATGCCCCATTCCAATTCCTGGCCAAGATACCCACTCTGACTCGCATGGCTGTTACTAGCTACTCGTATGTGGAGCTCACAACATGCTATCGCTACTCGTCGTTCATGGCCGAATTTATATACGGCCTGTACCCGGATCTGAAGAATCGCCTAGAAGTGGTCCCGAATGAGAAGCTCGACAATATTAAGAAGAGAATAATAGAGGTTATAAGGACCAAGGTACTATACCTCTAGTTAAACGTTACTAGCCGCGTGTACCGAGACAACACAATGTCTAAAGGTAACGAGGAGGAGATTAAGGCCTTCCTGAATTAGGTCCACGAGACTTTCGTGTAACCTCTCCCAAACCCTACTACAGGCAAGATCCTAGAACCTCTCGAGCCAGAATAGTTCAAGGCTGTAGCTCTATACTTACTCCAGAAGAACGCGACTAGGCGATTATTAAAGAAGTACTGCCGACTCATTCTAGATACTGCTGGTATATATGCCAATCGGACCGTCCTGTAAGAGGTACTAGAGATTCGGCCTAAGAACGCCCCTAACTTGGTTGCGATTGCCGGTAAGATTAAAAAGCATCTATGCCCTAGTACCTTCGACGCTATCTAAGGAGACCAGTCCCCAGGCATCGCCGCGATTTTGACTACTAATAGAGCTATAGGATTCCTCGACGTGTTCTCGCGTATTGTTATTCCACCCACTCGAGCTGAAGCTTATATTATCTTTATCGGCGACTTCGTCGGCTAAGGAGCAGTAGAAAAGGAACGCTAGTCGAGGAACCCACGTGCCAAGGATTCGTACTTGAAGAAAATCCGAAACAGCTGTTTCGCCTTAGGCGCTGTTCGCGAGTGGGATGGCGGTAAACAGATTATCAACGAGATCGTCGACAACGTACATAACGATTAGATCAACCTACTCGTCGCTGGCGCTCGCCTTGTACTATCGGATGCCGTAATCGCACGCGAGGCAGAGCATCCTGAGCGTGACGATGATGGATCGGATAATGAGGCGCCCGATAACGAGCCTACACATGGGAGCGGCAGAGAGGAGGGAGATTTAGAAACCGGTGATGGTTCGGCACCAACAGGAGACGAGTTTGACGGAGAAGAGATGGACGGTTCCGGATAGAAGGATAACAAGGGAGAGCTAGACTGGTCTGGTCTGAATAATGGGAGCTAATTGCCTAATTACATAAAGGAACAATACTTCGAGGTAGAGGCGGAGACCGGAGACGAGGAAGTTATATACTGAACGATCGAGTAGACGTACCCAAACGTGGTGAGAAACGGTCTCGACACGTTTGCTGACGTACTGCATGATTGAGTGATTTTGGGGCGGTGTATCCAGTAAATAGGTGGATGTAGGATAACTTGATGATCAGTTTACTAGCCTAGGTAGTTTAGGCTATCGAGGAATACATCTTCTATATAGGATCGCAATGTCGCTGCCTTGTTCTCGGAACCATGCCGCCTTAAAATAGAGATACTTCGCACGTATATCGTATCCTTTAAGGCGAGGGCCCTTGCAATATAATTCAAAAGGGAAATGGGAAAGTGGTACGAGGACGGAGCAGATTCAGAACTGTACTATTGATTAGCAGATCTCTAAGCGGAGCTTGACCGCAGACTCACCTTCCTCTTTTTACGCTGTCGACATGGTCTCGCACTTGAGCAGACTATACCAGCCTACTGGAAATCCCGCGATACCTCTTTACAAGTGTTAACGTCGATACTAATGAGGCCTGCTACCTCCGCAGTAGAAGCCACTATAAACTTAGTTAGTACGAGAATGACTATCCTCTAATCCCTACTAAGCTGATGAGCAGTTACTAGAGGACGAGAGCTACCGATTCCGAGCTACTTATAGAATGCACTGTCTTCATCCACGCGGAGGGTATCGCCATCGGACGGAAGAGTGACACATGCCGGTTTGCGATTCTAGGAAGCGCGGGCACACGCTGATCTAGTCGCCGGAAAGATAGGGGGATCTTCAAATGCTGGGCTACTAGAAGGTACCGGATCTCTGCGACTGTTGGCGGATAGTAGTGTTGCCGTGCTAGTAATTTCTCCTGTCTTTCCCAGGGTAGAGTACGACGTAGCCGCGAAGTACTTGAGTTCTCCGTGTCGACCGGATATTGCCGAGAGGATATAGAGTGGGTTAAAGATAGAGCGACTTTGGGGAGTGACATTGTTGTATAGACTACCAGATTGTTGGTTGGAACTGTAGTGCAGATGTTGGGGCTGTTGGTAGCTAGATAGGGTGGTGCCGGGATCGAAAAACGGGATGTACTACCTCGCACGACCCCTACTAGTATATAGGCACTACTGCTTAGCATAGCAGCAGTTACACAGCCAACATACATATAACCATACAGTATATGCCGATAAAATGATAACCTCCTTCGAAAATGCGACTACTTGTTATTACTGTAACCGGAGGTTCAAACTGCCGAGGAGGATAGCTCTTCATATACAAAGGTCCTGTATATATAGGATAGGGACATCCGCACTATCCCACGACGGTAATATTCAATCGATCACACCAGAGGTACAGCTCGCGAACAGATCCCGAAAATATACTGCCCTAATCGAACGGGATCCTACACCAGTAGCAGAGGAACTGTCTTTCGTATCCGAGCCACCGGCAACGATAGAAGATACATCCTGGGAGATAACGTTGGGTGTTCGACAAGGGAACACGATAAGTGGAGAATCTCCGGAACTGGTTACAGAAGTAGAGAGTGCGACGATAGTAGGCCTATTAACTGGGCGGAGCTCTGCGTCAGCCGTTATCGCCGTAAAGGGATACTTTGCCACGACCAACAGGGTCGCCGGCTCGAGTACTCTAAGACTATCGTACTATATTACTTCTTTACACATGCATGAAGAGGCAAAGGGCTAACGAAGAGGTAGGAGTATGTACTCGAAATATATTAGGACTAACCCTTTCCTCACAGCCACCGGCCTGGCATTCGCGAAATGGCTGTAAGTAAGCAAGGTGTCCAAAGGTACGGTCGCACGTTTGCTAGAAGAGCCTGACCTAAGACTAATATACGATATATTTAAATATGATTTCAGTTCCGCGGATGCCTGGTTGAATGGACTGTCAGATCTCCCAACTAGTTAGTAGGGGAGGAGATATATTAGGACTAACGGTGAGGGTAAAGACTTCGAACAATAAGGGGCTTTCGAGAAGTTGGAGCTCCCCTCTAGAAGAGTGGTGTTGTATAAGAGGAGCGTAATTGAGTATATTAAGTTCGCGCTTAGTTTCCAACCTTTTCACGACAGCACGATATTCGAACCGGTACGTCAAACCAACGAGAACGGCGATAGAGTTTACACGGATCTCCATACCGCTGATTGGTAGTGGAATACGCAAAGTAAATTACCGGAAGGCGCTACAGTAATACCGCTGATATTCCACAGCGACGCAACGCTTCTAACGAACCACAAGGGGGATCGGAAGGCATAGCCGGTATACCTAACAATTGGGAATCTTCCGACAGAGGTGAGAAAGTCGAGAGGACCGGGACACGTATTGCTGGGCCTCTTCGAGATGCAAGGGGGGATAGATAACTGGCACGAGGCGATGGCGGAGTTGACAAAAGGTAAGAAGTACGCGACTATATCGACGCAAGCTAACCACTGTGCCAGAGATCATAACCCTATCGAAAGAGGGTATAGACATTTTATGTAGCGACGATAGGGTACGGGCTTGTTTCCCAACCATATACATGCTCACTCTCGACTATCCCGAACAATACCTGGCGACCGGTATTAAAAACGGTCCTCATTACCCAATATACTTAGTACCACGTACGGAACGAGCTCATTTGTTCCCTCATACAGGAGAAAAGGAGGATGTGACAGGCGACGATATGGAAGACGACGACGATACGTGGCCCAAGAGGACACACGTTGATTCGTAAGAGAAAGTGAGGAAAGCGCGGGACAAGATAACAAAAAGAGAATCGGACGACTATATCCACCCTTATACTAACTTCGCATGGAAATACCACAACGTTAACATCCACGATGCCATCGCGGTGGATATGCTCCATCAAATATATTAGGGTTTGGTGAGGAAGACGTTGGTCAGAGTAGCAGACGAGCTTAATATTAGTAGGTGTGACAGGAAAGATGGAGAGGGCAAGAGCTACTCTACTAAGGAAGACTTCAACGAGGTCTTTAAATACTGTAGCTAGTTCCACGACCTGAAGCTCTTTAACAACAAAGGCCCGCTAGAGTTTACGCAATGGACCGGGGTAGATTCCAAGGCAGTAATAAGACTTTTGGTCGCCGCGGTGGCCCCCTTTTTAGAGAAGACTAACCCATGGCTGCTCCGATAGTGCAAGGCTATAACTGATCTCACTATTATACTCGCGTACAGGAGCATAGATGAGAGCGTGTTACGGTATATTACGAGCTCTCTTAAAGTAATAGACGAACTTAAGAGGTGCTTTGGACAGACCTCCGAAAAGGAATAGAACTTCCCAAAGTGGTACTCGCTGACACACTACATAGAACACATACGTTTGTACGGAGTCCCATGTTCTTACTCGACCGAGTCGGGAGAGGCATGGCATAATTACGACCTGAAGGCCCACGTGGCACGTACCAATATACACGAAACCTTGCCGGCCCAACTGATAGTATACAACTACCGGGAGTTTCAGGTGCAAGCGGACGAACTGCAAAGAGGTTAGGAAAGTATAAAGAAGGTGGAAAGTTATTTAGCGATAGCGCCGCCTTATAAACGTCTAGACAAGGACGGAGGAGCAAAGGAGCATACCGAGTTTATAAGAGCGAAATCAATCAACACCTAGTTAAAGGGCATAGACTGGTGCGGCAGTAGATTGTATAATTCTTTCAGGCTCAGGTACGATGGTACGAGACTGTTGCGGCTAGATATACTAGTAGCGATCATAGAGGGCTCCATCCCGGATTTAGATCTGATAGTAAAGAGCTTCGTGGTAGAAGAGCGAGAGAGGATGAACACGTTGCATAGGAAGATCCCCAACAACATGAGAGATGGAGTACGAAGTACCGCGGGCTTAAGAAGCGAAGACTTCACAGTACATATACATCAGAGCATGTATCTACGAGCTATGAAGGGGAGGGATATGTATAACGTGGCCAAGCTAGATATGGAGATGGCAAGATATAGCCCCAATTGGTAGAAGACAAACAAGTAGAGGAGGGACTGGGTGTAGCTGAAAGAGGAGAACGTGAGGAGTGCGATAGATGTTAGGAAAAGAAGAGACGACGCGCTACGTCAGCATAAGACAATCGAGGACTTACAGGCGTTTCGAGTCGGCCAATTGCTATTGTTGCTGACCGTTTTTGATAACGAGGAATACCTGGATAGACAGCCACCCCCTAGTTACAGAGGCGTAGTCGCAACGATTTATATTCCCAAATATAACGGCCGAGCCAAGGACGGCAGGGATAAAAGTATGGCAGGACTAGGCGATTTGTATAGACTCGTAGAACTGGCACAGAAACCAGATTCGAGGGCGAACAACCCGAATAAATTGGGTGCTAGAATCATGTACAGCACCGACTATATTGTGAGAGCGGTGTATGTAATAGAGTATTCGCGGACGGTGACGGATCCTTCGGGTCGGAATAAAGCCGGTATTACTCGTTACGTTAATCCCTTCGCGTCTTTCGAGGATTTTAACGAGCTGTACTGGGTAGACTTTATAACAGAACCAATCGACACAATCAACGACTTCAGGGCAGTGTGGCGACAAGGTTGGAGACCTCCCAAAAACACACGGACGTAGAGGAGTAAAAAATCGAGGGTAACGAGGAAGAGGAATAAGGAGGCGAGAGATCTGGACAATGCGAAGAGATCGGAACGTGCGGCTAATAAGGTAGAAACGGCGGATATGGAGGAGAGCGAGATTGGGAGCTTAGAGGAGGAAGAGGGCGATGACGGCCTGATTCTAGATAATAGTTCTAGTGGAGAAGGTGGGAGGCAGCGGGTAAGTTCTTGTAGGTAGTACTAATTGGCGGCTAATAAGGATAGGCAAAGCGGAAGAGGATATGAATTTGGCCGACTGGTAGATACGAACCCTTTGGCGGGTGTTAGAAGAAGAGGAGTTAGGGACAAACGTGAGGAGACGTAATGCCAAACCTGGCTATATAGGCGTATAAACGTGAAGGGGCGTACAAACGTGAAGAAACGGGTGGTTAGCGGCTTCCGGAATATAAGTAAACGTGAGCTCGGACTAGTTTCAATAGTCGACCACGACGTCAGCAACGTGAACCGAATCGTAAGGAAAGTCGGGGACTCCAGCGTAGTGTGAGGGTTTGAATAGCCGTCGTGAGGAAAGACGATGACTGTGTCTGACAAAGGATACCCAGTAGGCGCGCAGTAGCTATGGCATGTTCAGCACGGGGACGGAGAGTAAAGGGGCGCATATACTAAGAACGTAATGCGCAGAGATAGTAAGTAGTCTTCAATATAACGGGTACTTTGCAAGGCCTGATCAAGGAGTAGGAGTTGGAGGTGTAGTTAGGGTATATAAGGAGGTGTAGGAACGGGGGATTAAGTATCGAAAAGTATAGGATCTTAAATACTACTGAATAGGATTTGGGTAACCACGGAATCCAAAGGGCGTTAATACTCGATAACTCAGCGATAGGTGTCGATATTGTGGAAGGTCGAGGTCGTTCTTGGAAATAATAATAAACTTTGAAGCCGAAAGCCTTCCTCCACTACAATAACCTACAATAACCATACTATCTCTACCCCGACACGCACGAGACTCACTTCACGAATAACATGGCGGCATCCCAATTGAAGACTACAGGCGCATTCATAAGCGAGCGGGTAGGTTCTGCACTGCGTAGTAGAGGAAGTAAACTGATAGCCGGGTAGTACAATGCGAAGATCTTCCGCAAAGAGGGTATTATGTGCATGGCATATCCCTCCTTCAAACCAAATCCCTAGCTCTTCAAGGCCTACGAGAAGATGTACCCCATCGGCGTTCACGCACCAGGCCTACGATTCACTGCAGCCAACGAGGGTATAGGATATAATGCCACACTGTAGTACGCGACACACAAGGAACTCGAGAACAAGTATATTGGTCCGGGAGACTACAACTTCAACGAGAAGGGCTTGTTCGCGCGTGTGGGTTCGGTCCGCGGTCTTGTCGTCTCCGGAACTATCAAGGTTCTAGGACCCTACTAGGTCATGCCCGTGTTCTCCGTAGGTTGGCAGTGTTCGGAAACCCAAGATGAGGCCGACAGGGAATGGTTCTAGCGGGATGAGGACGACTCCTCTGGTACTAAGTGCGGGAGTATAACTAAAGTGTCGTTCGAAGGCGAATATAGTTCGCAGCACGATGAGGAGGAACTCGTCTATTAGCGTAAGCTTACTAACACGGTGCAAACTATACTTAAGGACTAGGAAGAGGTACACGAGTATGACGCGGACGAGGAAAATAGCGTTTTAATAGAAGAGCCTAAGAACTTCGTCGCGAATCCAGAGATAATAGGATTGCGAAATGCTAGATTGATGAAGGACGGTGATATCCCCCTATAGAACTAGACCCTATGGTATAACATTCACGACTAGACTTCGAGCGAATTCCGCATCGACGGCGTTCCGGCTGGGGCCGAACCCAACGTGAAGTTGATAAAGGCTCTGGAGATTATCGCGGAGGCGACTAAGAAGCGTATGTTTCCTGCGGTTCTACTGCCAGAGGTACTGTCGACTAACAATTCCAGACAATATGGATGAATGCACCAACATCGGTAAATTAAATGCGACGAGCGTAGCCGAGCTGAGTTACTTTAATGTCTTGGCGGCCCAGGCTTTGGAGGATAATGAAGCGTTGATAAAGGCGGTAGAGGGTGTCTGATGGGGTGTGATCGAGGCGCGCACTGGCTCGGAGTAGTGGAGGTATAGGCCGGCTTGAACGGAGCGCATTGATGGGAATAGGTTTAGGCGGATAGGACTTGGTGTTGATGGGGATAGCCTAGGATGTGGTTAGATAGCTGTGGTAAAGAATAGTCTCGAAATCAGTAATATGCTAGGTATCAAATTAAAC
>QWWL01000056.1:0-25791 GCA_003689335.1 Venturia asperata
ATCGATAATAGGAGGAATAAATCTGACTGTTACCGAATCTCCGCCTCGCATTCAATGTGGCATTAGGACCTATTTGATGGGTAAAGGCTTGCGGAGATAGGAGGAGATGAGTACGCGGGAGCAGGCGCCGGCGAAGACAGCAGAGTCGAAAGGGAGCGGCAGGAGCTGAAACTGACTCCCTACGACCCGTTAATTACAATTAACCGAAGGGGTAAAGCTTACGGTATACCGCTATATAATTACTTTCCCCTCGCGTCATTTCTTGTCCCAAATCCGCGCCGAGGACGTAAAATAGAGGGATATATAGTCCATCGGGCCTCTTGAACCTGTTATTGCGGAGCGCCTATTGCACAAACGCATCGACAAGTCCATCGCCATGCCATCGCCATGCTCTTGCGCCTTCCTAAACAAACGCGGTTAACCTCGTTGCTGTCGATATCGCCGTCTACTTATAGTATCGTTCGGTATACTTTAACCCCACCTCCGCCGCTTCTATATCCTTACCTCTAACATTCGGCCCCCTCCACGCCTCTAAACAAGGGATTGAACTTTACCCACCCTTTGAAACACGAATGCTCTATGTACCAACCTCCCTATTATCGATGGGAGCAAGATTACTTCCTTTCGGAGGGATAGGGTTTTGGCGGAAGTGGACAAATACGACACTATGAATTCATCTATCTACTGTATCGCTAATCACTGCAATTTAAACACGTATTCCATACTAGAGTGCTCCAATTGAGCAGCCCTTTGTAATCCTGCCTCAAGCTCCTCAACATTATGCTTTTTAGTATAGTTTTTTATCTGTAAAGCTTCAGCCTCTGTAGTATTATCTTGAGCTTTCTCCGCAGCATCTATCTACTCAATATCGATATAAAGATCACTAAGTGTCACGTCAACCTTCTCACTTTTATTGTCGCATTGCCGTGTGAGAGCTGAGCCTCCAATTGTGCGATCCTGTAGTCCTTTCGCACGCACTTAAGAAGCTGTCGTTCAAAGGTTTTCTAAGCCTTACGGATGAATTTAATATAACAAGGCCGTGCCATACCATGTTTACCAAAGAATTCATAATCAATCGATACCCTTAGCGTTGAAGGTGTCCCTTTAGGGTCGAATACACGCTTCTTCCCTCGCCGCTGTGGTGTAGATAGCTACTAATTGGATAATACTAGTACATCTCTTACGTGTGAATTAGTAAGGACTCCATTAGCGTTGAATAGCCAGATTCCCGCGGTCTTAAAGACTTACTTAATAATATATAGGGTCAATTCACCTCGTACTTTATAATATATTGAAATGAAGGTGTCCTTCTTAGTCTTCTAGGAATTATCTATCAATACCAGGTCCTAGATCCTGTCCCTATATTTATACTTTACTACCGAGAAGCAGGCGAGTTCCAGAGGTTGTAACAGGTGTGAGGTTTGTAGGGGTAGGAAGTATAGCTATACCTTATTAATCTAGTACTTGTATATAAAGTCCATATTGATATAGCTACTATAACCGTTATAAACTAGAAGCCTCCATTTTCCATCTTCAACTACGGTTTCTAGGAGGAAGATCTTCTCCAGCCATTCCACGCATAATGGGTTAGAAGTCCATTCATTGGGAGACGTTGTATAATAGCAATCTGGGACGGTATCATACTGGAACCATTATACTCGCACGGCTTTACCTTTAAAGATAACCAGGGGCCTGATCTTTCTTCCACCGGCAGAGATGCACTCAACTACAGTCACCTATTCCCTATCACCCGGTATTTTCACTCCGGCGGCCTTCTTCCGTGAATTCCTAAGTACTTTAGTGGTTTTGTGAGCCCCAATTGCTATACCGGCCTCGTTTAAGATCTACGAATTGTCCCCTTCAATCTTTTTATCTCCGATCACTCTTTCTAACTTATTAAAGTAGGCTTTCGGCATCTCTAGCGTTGTAGAATCAACCTATAAACTCTTAATCTTCTTACCGATGAGGGCCTTGACCTTGGGATTCCTCTTTCTAAAGTTATCTATCCATCTCTTACCGAGTATAGTATCCTTTCCCTAGTGCTTCAGAAGTATCAGGGCCATTTCTCTAACCCTGGCATGGGTAGGAGGATAACCACGGCGGTCTTCTAAGAGTATCCAGTCTACAAGCCATTACTCTTGTGCAGGTGAGAGCTTCTAAAGGTGTACTGCACCAGTATAGTGGTTTCTGGGTCGTAAAAGCTAGTTTCTAAGCGAGGTCTCTAGAACACCAAAGGCTTCTAAGGCAGCGTGGATTAACGTGAAATCACTATTAATAAGCGCGTAGACTGCATTAGAGATTGTAGATATACCCACGAATAGTGGTCGTGAAGCCATTATGGTAGTAAGGGAGGACGTATCTAACCGGTTATCTTTATAACGTCCACCTCCGCCAAAACCTTATTACTCCAAATAGGGTAATCTTACTTAGCCATGCGTAGGTATTTGCCTGCCTTCGTATACCGAACAGACCTCGCACGGCGTAATACTCGTACTAGTAGGCAGCAAACAATCCAAGCACAGTCTCTTATTCCTCCTTTTAGTACTACTCACCCGTACCTTTCGCCGTGCATGCTCCTGAGCGTGTATCGTCTCCTCCTAGTACTCCTTGTCCCAGTAACCTTTCCTTCGCTATCGCTGTCTGGTAATCCTTCCGCATAAATCGCCCGCGGTGATGGGGCGAGAGGAGCGTTTTCGTTGATACGCCTTTTCAGGTAGCTTGTAGAAACTTGGACCGGTTAGCAATAGATATATTATATAGTATACATGCAGTAACCCACCTTGAGACGTCGCCGTGATTAGGCTAACGTAGAAGTAGAACCTCATCATCTTCCGCTGTTGTATTTCTATTAATACGGCGCGCAAATAGCTGTCGTCCGTTATGTATACTAGCTTATTCTTAAATCGGTAAATAATTCGTTCCTCGGCCTTATTAAATATAATATTTCGATTAGACTTTAGTTTTATAATAAACGTTTCTAGGCTCGCATTCTCTATATACACTCCGTCCTAAGATTGCCCACCCGTGTCTTCGTGTAGATAGCAGATTTCCTCGGGCAAGAACATCGTGCGTTAGGGTTCTAACCCACGGGTGTCTTGCCGTTCCATACTAATAACTATACTCGTAAAGTCCTAAATTGTCGGGGACGCCAGCCTGGTTAACTCCTCTCGTAGTAACCTCGAGTAGCTCCGTTTGCAGCTCTTCGCTAGCTATCTTAGTATGTCTTGTCTCCTCTACAATTCCACCTTAAAGACACCTAGGAAATCCGCCCGTAGTAGTAAGAATAGGACCTCGAGTTCTATCTGCTTCGATTTCGATGCGAGGCTACCCTTGGCAAGCAAACCCGCCGTCTCTATATAACCTCGAAGTGACGCGCATATCTTATTATATATCTCGAGGTCTATCCCAAGTATCCGGATAATCGTCACTCTATTCCATTTGCCGTATTCTAGTATCTCGTATACCATCGTGTGAGGAATCGTATAAGTGCGTTCGGAGGTAGTCCTGGTAGCGTGTTCTATGGTATACTATACTAAAACGGTTGTTACCTCTCTAGCAGCACCTTAGCTTATTAGATGCTGCACGTGATGTAACTTGGACGTTCTTTCGAACAACGTAAGGCTATAGATCTCTATAAATAACCCTGTAGCAGGTGTAGCGAATTCCTCTACCCTTTCTCCTTTACCTTACCTACAGGTGAATATAGGCTCGTCTGCCAAATCTTTACCACGTGCCCGTGAACTCTACTCCCACGTCTACCTATATTGGAAAACTCTCCCACCTTCACGTATAGATCCGTTCCGATACGTCCGACGGATAAATCCGTCTTCAAACGTGAAGGTGGATACTATCTATCTTCGACTAGTAATCTAATTATATCGCCAAAGGGTCGATGCATTTTGCAATCTTAAATACATTAACCTTCCACAATATACTATCTTCGCCGTTTCGATGCATAACCTTTTGGATTGGGAGAACGTTACTGTTCGAGTAATAACACATTGGGATCCATATTTGGAGTCGCGGGAATTAGTAACACTAGTATATATACTTGCAATCGCTGGTTCATATTAATAACTATTTACTTTCATGGCGGTAATAAGGGAGAACACCCTTACCACGGTCCATTCATCTATAAAATTATCTGCGTGTAGTACGCGTGTGCAACCATCCGTTCCACCTTTAAATTCGCTACTTTATAGCGGTCTAGGCATTCCCGGACCCGTTTTTTTTTTCTTTTATATAGAGATAATACAAGAACGATCCCAGCTTCTTTTAATTATCGACTAAGTTAATCACCTCCCTCTCCTTCTTTTTCTTCGTAATCGCCTTCTCCTTCTTTCTAGCCGCGATCTTGCCGACAAGCCCTACCTTGATGCTAGCGGAGTTAGCTATCATTGCCTCGAATGGCAGCTACGTCTTATTCTCGAAGTAGTAGACGAACACGCTACGTTTCTATCCGATGCGTCTAGCGCGACTAACGATTTAAGCAGCGTCCGAGGCCGAGTACTAAGGTTCGAGGATGAACACGAGCTTAGTCTTTACAAGTATTACTCCTATGCCGCCGGCCTGCATCGTAATATAAAGATAATAGATCTGTTTATTAATCCCGCTGTAGTTGTATAGCTTTACTATCAAATTCTTGTCCACTGACGGTGTGCCTTCGAAGTTAGCCTGTATCTCGTTCTTCCTCTAGAGCGGTTCCTTGGCGGTGAAGAGGCAGCATCTCCCAATATTCGCCTTCGTGACGAGGATACAATGGAACAGTACTATACATAGCTTGCTTATGGCCGAGATTATCTTAATAGGTACTTTATCTTCTAGTAGACCAGCCAGCCGCTTCTCCTCCTACTTTTTCTAGATATCGACTATCTTCTAGGATCTATCGCTTATCTCCGCGAATTCCGGTAACTATATTAGTCCTTCCACCCAAGCTGCACCACTATCCAACCACTTATAATAAAGAGGTCGGATCGTCTCCCAAGTCCAGGTACGAGTTCCGTCGAAGACATCGAATTAAAGTAGGCCTAGATAAACCACTGCACAACGCTAATCTACGATCTTGCATAGTACTTTTCCTATCGATTTTACTGCTTCTAGGGCTATTTTAGTAGGGTTTTTACGGCTATTATTTGCTTGTTTTTCCATCTCGTCTTCGCAGAATGCCAAGATGGAATCGCAGAGAGGTACCGCCTTTTCGGACAACGCAACATGGACCGCTTCCTGTACCGCTACTGGGATAACGTGCATAGGCTTACCGTATATCTTAGTCTCCGCCTTCACTCTGCGTACGATAGGATTGATATTGGTATTGAAAACGTGTACTATCGTGTTGAACTTGCCTATCGTCTTATTAGAAACAATACCGCCATTGCGAGTAGCTTCTCTTGTAGTTTTCCTCAACGTCGCTTCGTAGCGGGCGAGCCGGACCTTTTCGATGTTCGTCAACAGTTTATCGGCGTATACTCTCTCCCGACTTCCCGCTTCGTGGAAATCTACTCTTGTCCCAATCGCCACCCGTAAGACCGCGAAGAAACCGTACAAGTCTCGCCAACCGTGTATAAGCGCGGTTCCGGTTATGGGAGAGAACTCTCTATCGCCAGCGCCGTTCTCGAAGATCGATACTAGTTCCTTGATCGTCTCCGTGGTATCTTTCTTATATTCGTATGCCTCGTCGAAGAATAGTATACCTAAGAACGGGTGATTTTTTTTGTAGTTATTCGCTACTTTTAGCGTTTTAAACTCTTTAGTATTCAGCTAGATGGAGTACATATGCCGCATAGCTCCATGGCTCGTAACGATGAAAAGGTCCGTGAACGTATTAAACTCATAGTCGACCTCCTAATTAGGTCGCCACATCGTCTTTAGTCTACCGTGGTTTTTCTTTACAGCCCAGTCTCTCGCGAATAGAGGGATCGTCTGGTAATGGAACACCGGGTAAATCCACTCTTCGTAATCCGCATCTAACTGGAAAAAGTCTCTAAACGTCTCTGCATACTGCTTCATTATCTGCGGCAGAACGCAGGCAATATTTGGACCCGCTAGCGGAATACCTCTACGAGTAAGGAAATTAGGGGCACTAGGTTAATAAGGGCACATCTTGAACATATAGTACTTCTTAGCTTTATCCGTTTAAAGATATTAATATTTACCGTCCACGAGAAAGTGTTCGCGCTTATTCTCTAGTTTCTAGCGGTCGCGTCGCAGGTGCATAAGCATGTAGTAGATAGAGTTTCGACAACAGGCGTACAATAGGGCGCTAAATATCTTCCCCATTCCCACGTCACTCCAATCCGCGAAGACCGCATAGACGTGGCCAGTGAAAAGCGCCCACACTAAGCCGAACACTTAATTAGTCTTCAAGAACAACTTAAGTGGTTTACCGTCTAATCCCAACGCGGTTCTGTGGGTTGGGCGTACTTGTGGGAACGTAATCTTCTCGTATAAATCCTTATCGGTGCTAAAGAGCTCGTGCGTCATGTCGAGAATCCAAGGAATCAATTGCTCTCGGGCTTCGCTGTCTTGATACTGTCTCGTGCCGTTTTCCAGCAACGTTGACTCGAAATTAGCTACACCGACCTCTATCTCTATTTCTCTAAACATATAGCTAGGTTCCTCTATCTCGTCCTCTATTAACTTGTCGATGAACTTCTTAGTCTAGTGCCTTAGCGCTCTGAGTACGGCGTCACGAGGGAGTTAATATTAGATATCGTCTTCATTTCGCGCGTCTTCCGGCACGTCTGATCCGTCTCCGTCGAGGTTACTTGGTTCAGCCAAAGACTCGATAATCTGATCTCTAAAGTTACCTATAGTGGAATCGGCATTAGCGTCGGAGGAATTACCGTCAACGTCGACGTTACTTTCGGTGTTTAGTGCCTCTGACTTCGTCACATCTATAACTTCTTAAGTCTCGGTTGGTGGACTGGGAGGAGGCGGGGACGAATGTAGTATGCCCGAAGCGACATCGGACGGTAGTAAGTCGACATCTATAGCATCTAAAGGCGTGATACTGTGTTCTTAACGTGTTGGGCTCGGCAGTCTCGGCGTAGTCGCTAACTTCGCCAGATCCATGACTCCTCGAGTCTCGGTTGATGGACTAGGAGGAGGCGGGGACGAATATGGTCTGCCCGAAGCGACATTAGACGGTAGTAAGTCGATATTTATAGTATCCGAAGGCGCGATGCTGTCTTCTTAACGTGTTAGGCTCGGTAGTCTCGGCGTGGTCGCTGACTTCGCCAGATCTATGACTTCTCGAGTCTCGGTTAATAAACTAGGAGGAGGCGGGGACGAATATAGTCTACCCGAAGCGATATTAGACGGTAGTAAGTCGACATTTATAGTATCCGAAGGCGCGATGCTGTCTTCTTAACGTATTAGGCTCGGTAGTCTCGGCGTGGTCGCTGACTTCGCCAGATCTATAACTTCTCGAGTCTCGGTTGATAGACTAGGAGGAGGCGGGGACGAATGTGGTCTGCCCGAAGCGATATTAGACGGTAGTAAGTCGATATTTATAGCATCCGAAGGCGCGATACTATCTTCTTAACGTGTTAGGCTCGGTAGTCTCGGCGTAGTCGCTGACTTCGCCAGATCCATAACTTCTCGAGTCTCGGTTGATGGACTAGGAGGAGGCGGGGACGAATATGGTCTACCCGAAGCGACATTGGACGGTAGTAAGTCGATATTTATAGTATCCGAAGGCGCGATACTATCTTCTTGACTTCTTAATCTCGGCAGTCTCGGCGTGGTCGCTGATAGAGAGCGAGCTTCCGCATCCCCTCTATCTAACTAGGCGTTCGATTCGAAAGCGTCGGCAAATCCTGATTAGTACTCTCTGTTATTGTCGAACTAGTACCTATGCTAGTCGCCCTGCGAGCCGTTCTATATATATTTAAGTCGTTTGTTGGGTATCTTATCGGTAGATGGCGAGTAGTATGCGTTATCTATACCGCGATATAGAAGTGCAGATTAATCGGTAGGTATAGGATCGTCGTTAGCCTGATTATATCTGTCCAGTATAAAGGTAATCGGACTGGAGATGGGCGCAGCGATATAGGCCAAAAGGCCGAGTCTGTCGGCATTATGCCAGGCGATATCGCCGTGGAATCCATGGTTAGGCAGGTGCAGAATGACATAGTCTACTATAAACTTATACTCGAACTCGAACTTAGCGTTTGGATGCTCGGATTCCTATAATACTTTAGCCTCAGTCATCAGGCGCGTAAATACTATATCTCGAAGGCTAGAACTCGCCTGACCAGGAGGATACAATGCCGTTTCGTATCCCATCTATACCCTCTTAGTCACGCCGTTGGTCTATATGCTGTTGGCAATTAGCATAATAACATGCGGAGAGGCTGTGGTAACCGGTAGTAGAAGTATCGTTTACATTTATCGAGCCCCGGGCCTGGGCCGGGCATACAGCATCCGACCGAACTCGTCGCCAGGGTCCTGCTCCTACTCCCGTTTAAAACGTTTACCACTAGAGCTTCCCATTATACCATTGTTGTTTCCGCCGTATCCACGCGGATTATATTAGTCTCGTGGAGTCCCACCGCGGCTGCGCTTGTTATTTTGGTTCAAATCTTCCATTATAGGAGGCGCTTGTGCCATTATAGACCGCGCTGTGACGCCAGCATTGCCATGATTGCCCAGTAGTTAGCGTTAACGCACACTAGCCATTATAGAGATACTAGAATAAGGAGGAGGGGTCTACATCGAAGCTACTTACGATGGTAGCATCTAGTAGTCGCCTGACCGAATCGGTAGTCGGTGTAGTTGAGGTCGTAGCGGCGACGTAGCATGGTCGCTTATTAGCCGTTACATAGCACCGTTGTGACCATTCATTGAGGTGAACTGACCAGGGGGTGGAACCGGATATAGCGGGGACGGATGCTGCTAGTTAACACGAGTGTTTCGACTATTAGAATTGTACCGCGACATTGTTTTAAAGATGCTAGATCTTACGCGATTCGTGCCCGGGTCAGTCGTTAAAGCCGCCATGTTATAATCGATACTATTAGGGTCCAACTGCATGTTGGGGTATCCCATATGCATAAGGATGGATACCGTGAGGTATAGTATCGCTGCGAACTAGATTTCCTTTAACATCGCCGCAACCTTCTAGCCTTGTGAAGCCAACGTCGCATCGATTCGGGAACGGAGGTCCTTAGTAATCAGTTTTAGATATTGATGCTCTTCCGATGTCAGACATAGGTTCTTACTAAGTAATGTATCGGTAGCGCCCTCGTTGACGCCATGTGACTGCACGCTATCGGTGATGCCCCAATCTATCGCGTCAACGCTACGTTTTACTAGTAGGCTTAGTTTGGCGTAGAAATCCTGCACGAGCCTCAGCTGCTCGTGGGGTTCTACGATTCCGATAACTATAATTTCAGGACCTACTTATAATCGTCAGCTATTACGCGTCGCTCACTTGTATATTATCGTACTCACGCTCGTGCTAGGTCGGAGTTGGAGCGAGGTCGAATCGTTACTGCGTCGGTCCTATACAGAAGCTGGTATACTACTTCGGTACGGCGGGGCGAGGAGCTATTAGCGAAGAGGTAAGGAGGGAGTAGCAGTAATAAAGTTATAGCTGCGTACTTTGGTATATTCAGGCTCGTAGGGGGTTAGTGGGTGGTGGGTGGTAGAAGGTTGGTAAGTAGAAAGCAGGCTTTCGGCTGCGGTGTATTATTAGTAGGGTGTGAGGTAGTTAGTAGTTAGATATTACGAAAGTCATCGAATCCATTATACGGTGGCTCGGGCGTAGCGGTCTCTCAATAATGCAGATATTAGCTATAGTGATCGATTTAGATCAGATCCCACGAGAAGCGCCTCTTGCACCCTAATCGCTCTTTCGCGCCTTATCGATAACATCCGCTGTATTCACTACTAACTCCGAATATCGACTAATATTAACAACTCGCGATAGGATCATTTCCCGTTCTATACTTGGTGGGCTTGGTGCTATAGTCTTTCGCGTGCTAAAGTTCTCGTTGCTTGGAACGACTAGAATACGCGTTAGCCCTATATCGTATATCGGACAGAATGTAGCTAACCGACGGAAATATAACTCTCGTTTGACTTCCCGCGTCTCCCGCTGTTCACGAACTTCGTCAAGCGTGCTTAACCGCTACCAAACGTAACCGAGCGTTACCGAATGCCTGCCACCCGTCTTCGAACGTGTATTACACTCACCCTAGTCACGCTGTCACGACCGAGGGGCCGGGGCCGACTGAGCTTGAAGCTCGCATAACCTGTCTCCAGAGATGCTCGGTATAATATCCGTCGAAAAATAGTATTATAACCTGTGTTTCGCACTATCTTCTAACTGCTCGGTATAAGGGCCTATCCTCTACAGTTGAAGAGTCGGAAAGGGCCGAGGGTTGAATACTTACTACAGTCTAGATATACTTTAATAGGAAACGTTTATACTGATGCGTGTCGGTGCAGATATGTCCCAAATCTTGCCGCATTGTTTGCGCCATTAAACAATTGTCATACCTCTTTCTTAACGGTGATAGTAGTCTCATATCCATCCTACAACCCTTAGATGGCCCTTTGTTGGTGATTTCGGCTTCCCCTTCTCCTCTTTCCCGGGCAATGTATTGGTGTGTCCCATTATGCGGAGGATATGGTGGCGTATAGTGGAATACGTACATAAGAACCGGATGATAGGGTTAGTAATGATAGGGTTAGTGATGATGGGGTTAGTGAAGATACTATACAAAGTCACGCTCGATTAGGAAGCGTATATGTGTAGGGATAGCAACCCTGTACTAAGGAGGCATTCACCGTGGAAGTGCTGTTACGAAGGGCTCCGGACTTACTGGCAGTGTAAGAGACGTTAGTTAGAGAAGCTACGGTGTAGTTATACTCGTATACAGACCATTCGCTACCTTTAGTGAGTATGTAAGGATGTAATCGAATCGTATGTTACTCTAATATTAAGGAACGGTAATGCGAGGAGTAGTATCCGTCTATTATAGTAGTCTCCGTGTTTGCCGTCGATATCCTTATAGGATGAGGTTCGAGTCGAGACTAACAATACGGAGAGACGTGCCCCCTGTTACGGCAAACCGTTAGCGGTGGGGCGGACAAAATTACGAATACTAAAATCTAAGACCACAATTGTATCTCAATCTATAATATATTATAGGCAGCTGTATATTACCCCAGAATACATTATAGTAGTCCCTCAAACGCAACGAGGATTCCGCCATTGCGTTCGAGGCCTTAATTCAGATACAGGGTAGCCTATCGCACTGGCTGTATATTACTGTATAATCTTGCTGTATGTCACTGTATAATATAGCAACCGCTCGAACGCAATGAAGGTTCCGCTATTACGTTCGAGATCTTCCTAACCATATGCATGGCAGCCTCTCAAACTAGCTGTATATCACTCTATAATAAAGCAGCCGCTCGAACGCGATGGCGGAATATCCGTTGCGTTCGAGGGGCTACCATATAATTATGGAGTCAGCCTTGCCTACTAGGCTCCTACCTCTACACTCGAGATTTAAGAGACTACCACAATACAAGTTACCATAGAGATATAGACTAAGGTCAAGGCCTCGAACGTAGTAGGGTAATCTTCATTGCGTTCGAGGCTGGCTAGCTGGTAGACTGGCAATCTAAATATCTAGTCAATTAACGTCGCTTTTCTTCAATAAATTGAACAATACTCAGTTATCTAGCGCTAGGCCTAAGTAGGCCCCACAATCTTTCGAGATATAGTCACTTTGTCGGCCGCCAAACCTTCAACCCCAGGCCATAGCACTACTACCATGGCGTAAGTAGCTTATTCCTTCCATCTACAGCCTCACATTATAGCCTAGAATAGGCCCTGAAGGTTCTTCCTCACCCTACCAGCGTACGCGGTAATAGGGAGCCCTTAGTGACTTCATGAACTTACCCTCCACTCCACGCATTGCTAGGCCTAGGCTAATTGATATAGACCCAAACGCAAAGCTCCTACGGACGTCTACGATGTCCTAAGTACTGAATCGGAGGACCGTACTCGCGCAAAGCTCCCTCACCGCTCTCGCCCTCGCCCTCGCTCTCACTCTTACGACTCTCTACTACCTCTTCCTCCTCCTCCTCAATCCTCTCGCCATGCACCGACTTCAGGTGCCTCTGGCACTTCAGCAGCTTAAGGAGCAACCTCTAGCCGGGCACGACAAAATTCGAGAAGTGCCGCTGCCCTAATATCAGGTAAAGGTACACCACCCGGCCTGATTACGCCTCCGAGGAATTATGGTGCGCCTTACCTATCTAATAGCGAACTAGATTGGGACACTCTCTTCCGCGTGCTGCTATGGCCTCAGACTCAAGATAGCCAGGGTAGGCAAGTGTGGTTCGACATCAGGGAGAAACTCTGGCAGATATATACCGACGCTCGCAAGCAGGGGGCATCCTACGCTACCTAGATTGAGATGACGGATCTGGGGATAATTGTTAATAGTAGTAGGAGGTGCACAAAGTACGAGGATAGAGGGCATACCTGCAAGATTTTCACTGCGGAAGCCCACGGGCTGAGAAAGAGACTAGGGTCTCGCTGTTCACGATACCGAGTGAACAATCGCGCTTATATCACTGTAGCCGATACTAGTGAGAAGAAGAGGTCGCAAATTACTACTACCTCGGTAGTAAAGCCACCTACACTGAAGCAGAAGTTGGCCCTACGTATAGCCTTATTAGAGAGAGCTCTAGCTGGTGAGCGTCGCCGCCATGTAAGAGAGGTAGTGCGATTGCAGAATATACTAAAGAATAAGCATAATATAATTAAGAGGCTGACGAAGAAGATTCGGCCTTAGTAATACGATTCCTAACCTCCGAGCTCTTTTTTAACCACACATTGATCATTTAGTTGTGCGCTCACCACTTCTAGACAATGTACTGACGCTCTTTATCACTCCAATCAACTGCGATTGATGCGTTGTGGTGGCGATATAGAATGTGGGTTTCGGTTTTTAATTTTCGAATTTTGTCCGCCCCGGGCGTTCATGAATTGCCGTAGCTACTAGTAATGGGTTGCCGTACTAACCGGGGCTAATAGGATGCCGTAGTTGCCGTACCCCTGTTCAACGCTGAACTACATACCTTCCTCGTCCATTGACGATCTTGACTGCACCGTGATAATGGACTCATTCGGAGCAATAAAACATCTCGGTACGATCATAATCACTCTTCGGTTATATGTTTTATATTATCTGGGCTAGTTCGAATGCATGCTCTAACTCGAATCGACAGATTGCGCCGGCCAATAACAATAAAAGCTAGTATTCCGTATAGCAAGTATCGGCGAGTCTGTAAACATAGCATGACCCAAATAGGTATTTAATACCATTTGCGACATCGTCTGATAAGTACAAAATGCTCACGGGCTAACTATCTACCAGCTAATAGTCAAGGAGATAGCCTTTCGAATCTAACATATAGTCCCGTCGCATAAGATAAGAATTACGCCGGATAAGAGCTCAGAATTTCCCAAACGTATTGTAACCACGCGCCGCTCGAATTCCTACAACTCGGAACCGCTTACGCCCATCGTGGCCTTTGACCCCTCTTCGTCCTAGAGCTCGAATCTCGCTATAGGCCTATTCTACGCACCTTTAAGGCGCTTGGGACAACAACTCTTGAGAGACTGTTATACTCTCAACATAGCCCTTGCCTCGTACTCGCTCACGGATTAGAAGTAAATCAGATGGGGACAGTTGTTCGTAATATCAAAGTGCGAAAAGGGAGCCTTCAATTTGCTCAATGTCGTCGTGATACCATGTCTCGATAGTAATACATATGGCGGCGACTCTCCGCGTAGCATTCTAGAGCAGTAGTATTAGTTAAATATTAAGAAGTTAGCTGATTGAGCGAAATGGGTATTACCTCACATAATACTAGTATTCTATAAATGGGAGGTAATGAGAATGGTATTCTCTCCGGGTAACGCTAAGTTAACACTATGCGTCACATCTAGTATCCTTAGCGTTTATTAAAATGTATCGCCTTCAACCTTTTATACTTCTCCCTCTTACCTCCCTACCATACTACCAACAACCACCGCCTGGAGCCGAAAGCCTCTCGATACATTTCAATTATACTTAATAACCGTAAGCAGGGACACATTGCTGCCCCCGTAAAGGTTACGTATATACTAACTTATTACTGTCCAGCAGACCCTTTTCCTATACAATCGAAATTTTCATATATTAATACTTCCACCAACCACCAACACCGTCCTATTCCGGTATTCGTATAGACTTACTACGCCCTTCCATTAATATAGCAAGACGGAGCAAAGCGAGTAATTAACGATAGTAGTATAAGTCGACTTCCTATCCTACACGGGAGACGCAATGTACTGACGCGTGCCAGTATGACGGACCAATATAGAGGCGGCTACAGAGCAATGCCGAATGAGGCACTGCTTAAGGACTATATCAAGAACGGCCGCACTATCTACTATGAACCACGGATCGCCACCGAAGCGACTAAACTCGAGTTCTCGAACTGTCTCTTCGCCATCACCAGAGGCAACGCCGTGCTAGATTACAGTGCCGCCCTTAAGACCGTCGGCGAGCCCAAGTAGATAGACCTAAGTGCCGAGCAGTTCACCACTATCTTCCGCGCCGGCAGTAGTCCCTATAAAGATTACACCGGAGATACTAGCACAGTTTAACTCGTTCTGCGGTATAGCCCAGACGATAGCCCGAAGATAGAGATCGCGGTCAACTTCAACGACGCGACTAATAGTCTAAAACACTATATCGCGCTCGACATTCGGCGAGAGGACGTATCTCTACTGCCTGACGGCGGCGTCGATGGCGCATCGATCGAGATAATAGATTCCAGTGATACTACCTACGCGAAAGCCATCTTCGGAATCGAGGATAACAGTTTGCATCGTGGGCAAGAGTTAGGCAAGGGCACATAATGGCACGTGGTACTCCCTATCGGTGCAGACAGATCCGTCGTGAGGTCCGGTTACAACCTCTTCACCCGAGCAGAATTCGAAGGACGATAGAAAGAAGACATAGAAGCGTTCCGCACTATAAGCTAATAAGATTGCACCGTCCACATCCTTATCCCTCGTAGTGCGTTTGGCGCTTCGTTTAAGCTGTTCCTAGAGACAGAGTGGTCATAGAAGACACCCTCTTAGCACGACTACTACTCCGCCGTTAACAACGCCGCAATCGAACTAATGCGAGGCATCCGGAGTGTCGACCAACTTCAGGCAATGGACGTATACCCTGTCCGACCACGCGAACGTGTCGCCGCATATATTAATAGCGAGAGCGCAGTAACTTCCATCTTACTCTAGGCTAAATACGAGCAGCTCGCGACCGCCAAGAATCCCGTCAACTAATAGCACGAAGTGAAATGCCACATCTTTGAACTATAGGGTTAAGAGAAGCGCTCCTATCTCGTAATAAAGACCGATAACCGCGCCCGCACCCCTCCCATCCTCGACCCAAATAGTAATAGTAGTAGACCTGCTGCTGCAGGACCAACTGAAGAAAATAACGAAGCGTTAAGGGAGATTCCTGGCATAATGCGATACGAAGTGGACACGAAATTCAACATGCGGATGATGGCCATAGAGTACTGCGGCCCGGATAGATTCTGGGAGGTGCGAGTAATCGAGAATATCCCTAGACTCGGCAGCCACCATTCGGTATGCTTTCTCATCACCCGTGGCGTTGAGTAGTCTCAATCCAAACTAGGCCAAACTGTAACTACCCGACTTGCCGAGTACAGTCAGCTTAAATTCGACGGCGATGTTATCGAGTTAGAGAAGCAATCGGACTACGCTACTATCCGACAGCACGTCAAGACCTTAAAGTCCAGCACTATCTAATTATCCAGGCAGATCAACAACGGCCATTCCGACCGCGTCTTTAAATGTCTCGGCGAACTTGGAGATACACTCAACAAAGAGACGTATCCTCAGCATTCTATGGGTAAAGATATTGCACGTAGCATAGCGATGAACAATCTCTTACATACACCAACGAAGGACTTATATACGGAACTTCTAGAGAGCCAACCCGACTCAGTCGATGCGATCGAAGCGATAATCGTAGTAATAAAGGCAGGTTTCACGGATTACAAGCAACGCAGTGCCTTTGACGCATGTCGCAGCGTCGTCAACCACATGTTCGGCCTTGTAGGACTCGCCGGAACTGGTAAATCCTTTTTATTTTACTAATTGATCTCCCTATACCTCGTGCACTTCGACGTCAACAAGCCGCTCGTCGGCGCTATCCAGGCCCCCACCAATCAATGCGCAGACATGGTGGTCGGTAAATTAGAAGATCTCATCCGCGGATTAGGTGCTACTAGTAACCCAGATCGAATACCTATTATCCGTCTCTACACGTACGACGAAGAGTCCTCCCACGTGTTTCGTACCGTCGCCAAAGGTCGAGCTGACAACAAGCCACCGCGGTTCGACACCAACCCTCCCAATCTTGAAGAGCTTTCCATGGCCGAAGACCCCAGTAATACTATTCTGTATACCATCTACAGTGGTATAAATGCGTCTAACCGCAAGAAGTTGCCCCACAAGTCTCTATTATATTAGATCTACATACGCGCGGGTATTATAGACCCTAGACTCGGACTCCCCTATACTACCGCATTTGCGCATCCACAAGCGGAACAGGTGTTCGCCCGTTTCCGCAATGCGGTCGAAGAGATCTCTGGCGGTGCGATCATAGACGAGCAGTCGAGCGAAGAATTCACCCGTCTTACTAACGAAGTCGCGGCCGACGTTCTGTAGAACTACTACTACATTATTTCCACGAACAACGCCGGCCTCGAACAGATATATCGCAGCAAAGCCAACGTTGCCTAGGTCGTACAAGAGGAAGCTGGCAGGGTCGCCGATACGGATTTCCTAGCTACGCTCTCCAAAGTGCTGCTTTAAGAGAACGCGAAGAAGGTTATATTCCTACTAGTAGGAGACATATACCAGCTAGGTCCGGTTATTATACAGACAGACACCAGAGAGCAAACTAATACCCCATTCCAATTCCTAGCTAAGACACCCACTCTGACTCGCATAGCTGTCACTAGCCACTCGTATATAGAGCTCACAATATACTATCGCTACTCGTCGTTCATAGCCGAATTCATGTACGGCCTGCACCCGGATCTGAAGAATCGTCTAGAAGTGGTCCCGAATAAGAAGCTCGACAATATTAAGAAGAGAATAATAGAGGTTATAAGGACCAAGGTACCATGCCTCTAGTTAAACGTCACTAGCCGCGTGTACCGAGATAATACAATATCCAAAGGCAACGAGGAGGAGATTAAGGCCTTCCTAAATTAGGTCCACGAGACTTTCGTATAACCTCTCCCAAACCCTACTACAGGCAAGATCCCAGAACCTCTCGAGCTAGAATAGTTTAAGGCTATAGCTCTATACTTACTCTAGAAGAACGCGACTAGGCGATCATTAAAGAAGTACTACCGACTCATTCTAGATACTGCTAGTACATATACCAATCGGACCGTCCTACAAGAGGCACTGGAGATTCGGCCTAAGAACGCCCCCAACTTAGTTACGATTGCCGGCAAGATTGAAAAGCATCTATACCCCAGCACCTTCGACGCTATCCAAGGAGACCAGTCCCCAGGCATCGCCGCGATTTTAACCACTAATAGAGCCACAGGATTCCTCGACGTGTTCTCGCGCATTATCATTCTACCCACTCGAGCTAAAGCTTACATCATCTTTATCGGCGACTTCGTCGGCTAAGGAGCAGCAGAAAAGGAACGCCAGTCGAGGAACCCACGTACCAAGGATTCGTACTTAAAGAAAATCCGAAACAGCTATTTCGCCTTGGGCGCTGTTCGCGAGTAGGATGGCGGCAAACAGATTATCAACGAGATCGTCGACAACGCACACAACGATCAGATCAACCCACTCGTCGCTGGCGCTCGCCTTACACCATCGGATGCCGTAATCGCACGCGAGGCAGAGCATCCTGAGCGTGACGATAATGGATCGGATAATAAGGCGCCCGATAACGAGCCTGCACATGGGAGCGGCAGAGAGGAGGGAGATTTAGAAACCGGTAATAGTTCGGCACCAATAGGAGACGAGTTTAACGGAGAAGAGATGGACGGTTCCGGACAGAAGGATAACAAGGGAGAGCTAGACTAGTCTAGTCTAAACAATAGGAGCCAATTACCTAATTACATGAAGGAATAATACTTCGAGGCAGAGGCGGAGACCGGAGACGAGGAAGTTATGTACTAAACGATCGAGTAGACGTACCCAAACGTGGTAAGAAACGGTCTCGACACGTTTGCTAACGTACTACATGATTAAGTAATTTTGGGGCGGTGTATCTAGCAAATGGGTGGATGTAGGATAACTTAATGATCAGTTTACTAGCCTAGGTAGTTTAGGCTATCGAGGAATACATCTTCTACATGGGATCGCAATGTCGCTGCCTTGTTCTCGGAACCATGCCGCCTTAAAATAGAGATACTTCGCACGTATATCGTATCCTTTAAGGCGAGGGCCCTTGCAATATAATTCAAAAGGGAAATAGGAAAGTAGTACGAGGACGGAGTAGATTCAGAACTATACTATTAATTAGCAGATCTCCAAGCGGAGCTTAACCGCAGACTCACCTTCCTCTTTTTACGCTGTCGACATAGTCTCGCACTTAAGCAGACCATACTAGCCTACTAGAAATCCCGCGATACCTCTTCATAAGTATCAACGTCGATACTAATAAGGCCTGCTACCTCCGCAGTAGAAGCCACTATAAACTCAGTCAGTACGAGAATAACTATCCTCTGATCCCTACTAAGCTGATAAGCAGTTACTAGAGGACGAGAGCTACCGATTCCGAGCTACTTATAGAATACACTATCTTCATCCACGCGGAGGGTATCGCCATCGGACGGAAGAGTAACACATACCGGTTTGCGATTCTAGGAAGCGCGGGCACACGCTAATCTAGTCGCCGGAAAGACAGGGGGATCTTCAAATACTAGGCTACTAGAAGGTACCGGATCTCTGCGACTATTAGCGGATGGTGGTGTTGCCGTGCTAGTAATTTCTCCTATCTTTCCCAGGGTAGAGTACGACGTGGCCGCGAAGTACTTAAGTTCTCCGTATCGACCGGATATTGCCGAGAGGATGTAGAGTAGGTTAAAGATAGAGCGACTTTAGGGAGTAACATTGTTATATAGACTACCAGATTGTTGGTTGGAACTGTAGTGCAGATGTTAGGGCTGTTGGTAGCTAGATAGGGTGGTACCGGGATCGAAAAACGGGATGCACTACCTCGCACGACCCCTACCAGTATATAGGCACTACTGCTTAGCATAGCAGCAGTTACACAGCCAACATACATACAACTACATAGTATATGCCGATAAAATGATAACCTCCTTCGAAAATGCGACTACTTGTCATTACTGTAACCGGAGGTTTAAACTGCCGAGGAGGATGGCTCTTCATATGCAAAGGTCCTATATATATAGGATAGGGACATCCGCACTATCCCACGACGGCAATATTCAATCGATCACACCAGAGGTACAGCTCGCGAACAGATCCCGAAAATATACTACCCTAATCGAACGGGATCCTACACTAGTAGCAGAGGAACTATCTTTCGCATCCGAGCCACCGGCAACGACAGAAGATACATCCTGGGAGACAACGTTAGGTGTTCGACAAGGGAACACGACAAGTGGAGAATCTCCGGAACTGGTTACAGAAGCAGAGAGTACGACGATAGTAGGCCTATCAACTAGGCGGAGCTCTGCGTCAGCCGTTATCGCCGTAAAGGGATACTTTACTACGACTAATAGGGTCGCCGGCTCGAGTACTCTAAGACCATCGTACTATATCACTTCTTTACACATGCACGAAGAGGCAAAGGGCTAACGAAGAGGTAGGAGCATACACTCGAAACATATTAGGACCAACCCTTTCCTTATAGCTACCGGCCTAGTATTCGCGAAATAGCTGCAAGCAAGCAAGGTGTCCAAAGGTACGGTCGCACGTTTGCTAGAAGAGCCTAACCTAAGACTAATATGCGATATATTTAAATATAATTTTAGTTCCGCGGATACCTGGTTGAATAGACTGTCAGATCTCCTAACTAGTCAGTAGGGGAGGAGATATATTAGGACTAACGGTGAGGGTAAAGACTTCGAATAATAAGGGGCTTTCGAGAAGTTAGAGCTCCCCTCTGGAAGAGTAGTATTATATAAGAGGAGCGTAATTAAGTACATTAAGTTCGCGCTTAGTTTCCAACCTTTTCACGACAGCACGATATTCGAACCGGTACGTCAAACCAACGAGAACGGCGATAGAGTTTACACGGATCTCTATACCGCTAATTAGTGGTGGAATACGCAAAGTAAATTACCGGAAGGCGCTACAGTAATACCGCTAATATTCCACAGCGACGCAACGCTTCTAACGAACCACAAGGGGGATCGGAAGGCATGGCCGGTATACCTAACAATTGGGAATCTTCCGACAGAGGTGAGAAAGTCGAGAGGACCGGGACACGTATTGCTGGGCCTCTTCGAGATGCAAGGGGGGATAGATAACTAGCACGAGGCGATAGCGGAGTTAACAAAAGGTAAGAAGTACGCGACTACATCGACGCAAGCTAACTACTGTGCCAGAGATCATAACCCCATCGAAAGAGGGTATAGACATTTTATATAGCGACGATAGGGTGCGGGCTTGTTTCCCGACTATATACATGCTTACTCTCGACTATCCCGAACAATACCTAGCGACCGGTATCAAAAACGGTCCTCATTGCCCAATATACTTAGTACCACGTACGGAACGAGCTCATTTGTTCCCTTATACGGGAGAAAAGGAGGATGTGACAGGCGACGATATAGAAGACGACGACGATACGTGGCCCAAGAGGACACACGTTGATTCGTAAGAGAAAGTAAGGAAAGCGCGGGACAAGATAATAAAAAGAGAATCGGACGACTATATCCACCCTTATACCAACTTCGTATGGAAACACCACAACGTCAACATCCACGATGCCATCGCGGTGGATATACTCCATCAAATATATCAGGGTTTAGTAAGGAAGACGTTAGTCAGAGTAGCAGACGAGCTCAATATTAGTAGGTGTAATAGGAAAGATAGAGAGGGTAAGAGCTACTCTACCAAGGAAGACTTTAACGAGGTCTTCAAACACTACAGCTAGTTCCACGACCTGAAGCTCTTCAACAACAAAGGCCCGCTAGAGTTTACGCAATGGACCGGGGCAGATTCCAAGGCAGTGATAAGACTTTTAGTCGCCGCGGTAGCCCCCTTTTTAGAGAAGACCAACCCATAGCTGCTCCGATAGTGTAAGGCCATGACTAATCTCACTATTATACTCGCGTACAGGAGCATAGATAAGAGCGTGTTGCGGTACATTACGAGCTCTCTCAAAGTAATAGACGAACTTAAGAGGTGCTTTGGACAGACCTCCGAAAAGGAATAGAACTTCCCAAAGTAGTACTCGCTGACACACTACACAGAACACATACGTTTATACGGAGTCCCATGTTCTTACTCGACCGAGTCGGGAGAGGCATGGCACAATTACGACCTGAAGGCCCACGTGGCACGTACTAATATACACGAAACCTTGCCGGCCCAACTAATAGTACACAACTACCGGGAGTTTCAGGTGCAAGCGGACGAACTATAAAGAGGTTAGGAAAGTACAAAGAAGGTGGAAAGTTATTTAGCGATAGCGCCGCCTTATAAACGTCCAGACAAGGACGGAGGAGCAAAGGAGCACACCGAGTTTATAAGAGCGAAATTAATTAACACCTAGTTAAAGGGCATGGACTGGTGCGGCAGCAGATTATATAATTCTTTCAGGCTCAGGTACGATGGTACGAGACTGTTGCGGCTGGATATACTAGTAGCGATCATGGAGGGCTCCATCCCGGATTTAGATCTAATAGTAAAGAGCTTCGTGGTGGAAGAGCGAGAGAGGATAAACACGTTACATAGGAAGATCCCCAACAACATGAGAGATAGAGTGCGAAGTACCGCGGGCTTAAGAAGCGAAGACTTTACAGTACATATACATCAGAGCATGTATCTACGAGCCATGAAGGGGAGGGATATATATGACGTGGCTAAGCTAGATATGGAGATGGCAAGATGTAGCCCCAATTGGCAGAAGATAAACAAGTGGAGGAGGGACTGGGTGTGGCTGAAAGAGGAGAACGTGAGGAGTGCGACAGATATTGGGAAAAGAAGAGACGACGCGCTGCGTTAGTATGAGACAATCGAGGACTTACAGGCGTTTCGAGTCGGCCAATTACTATTATTGCTGACCGTTTTTGATAACGAGGAATACCTGGATAGACAGCCACCCCCTAGTTACAGAGGCGTAGTCGCAACGATTTATATTCCTAAATATAACGGCCGAGCCAAGGACGGCAGGGACAAAAGCATGGCAGGACCAGGCGATTTGCATGGACTCGTGGAACTGGCATAGAAACTAGATTCGAGGGCGAACAACCCGAACAAATTAGGTACTAGAATCATGTACAGCACCGACTATATTGTAAGAGCGGTGCATGTGATAGAGTATTCGCGGACGGTGACGGATCCTTCGGGTCGGAATAAAGCCGGTATTACTCGTTACGTTAATCCCTTCGCGTCTTTCGAGGATTTTAACGAGCTGTACTGGGTAGACTTCATAACAGAACCAATCGATACAATTAACGACTTCAGGGCAGTGTGGCGACAAGGTTAGAGACCTCCCAAAAACATACGGACGCAGAGGAGTGAAAAATCGAGGGTAACGAGGAAGAGGAATAAGGAGGCGAGAGATCTAGATAATACGAAGAGATCGGAACGTGCGGCCAACAAGGCAGAAACGGCGGATATGGAGGAGAGCGAGATTGGGAGCTTAGAGGAGGAAGAGGGCGATGACGGCCTGATTCTAGATAATAGTTCTAGTAGAGAAGGTAGGAGGCAGCGGGTAAGTTCTTGTAGGTAGTACTGATTGGCGGCTAATAAGGATAGGCAAAGCGGAAGAGGATATAAATTTAGCCGACTAGTAGATGCGAACCCTTTGGCGGGTATTAGGAGAAGAGGAGTTGGGGACAAACGTAAGGAGACGTGATGCCAAACCTAGCCATATAGGCGTACAAACGTGAAGGGGCGTACAAACGTGAAGAAACGGGTGGTTAGCGGCTTCCGGAACATAAGTAAACGTAAGCTCGGACCAGTTTCGACAGTCGACCACGACGTCAGCAACGTGAACCGAATCGCAAGGAAAGTCGGGGACTCCAGCGCAGTGTGAGGGTTTGAATGGCCGTCGTGAGGAAAGACGATAACTATATCTGACAAAGAATACCCAGTAGGCGCGCAGCAGCTATGGCATGTTCAGCACGGGGACGGAGAGTAAAGGGGCGCATACACCAAGAACGTAATGCGCAGAGATAGCAAGTAGTCTTTAATATGACGGGTACTTTACAAGGCCTGATCAAGGAGTAGGAGTTGGAGGTGTAGTTGGGGTATATAAGGAGGTGCAGGAACGGGGGATTGAGTGTCGAAAAGCATAGGATCTTAAATACTACTAAATAGGATTTGGGTGACTACGGAATCCAAAGGGCGTCAACACTCGATGACTCAGCGATAGGTGTCGATATTGTGGAAGGTCGAGGTCGTTCTTAGAAACAATAATAAACTTTAAAGCCGAAAGCCTTCCTCCACTGCAACAACCTACAACAACCATACTATCTCCACCCCGACACGCACGAGACTCACTTCACGAACAATATAGCGGCATCCCAATTGAAGACTACAGGCGCATTCATGAGCGAGCGGGTAGGTTCTGCACTACGCAGTAGAGGAAGTAAACTGACAGCCGGGTAGTATAATGCGAAGATCTTCCGCAAAGAGGGTATTATGTGCATAGCACATCCCTCCTTTAAACCAAATCCCTAGCTCTTCAAGGCCTACGAGAAGATATACCCTATCGGCGTTCACGCACCAGGCCTACGATTCACTGCAGCCAACGAGGGTATGGGATACAATACTACACTACAGTACGCGACACATAAGGAACTCGAGAACAAGTATATTAGTCCGGGAGACTACAACTTCAACGAGAAGGGCTTGTTCGCGCGTGTGGGTTCAGTCCGCGGTCTTGTCGTCTCCGGAACTATTAAGGTTCTAGGACCCTACCAGGTCATGCCCGTATTCTCCGTAGGTTAGCAGTATTCGGAAACCCAAGATGAGGCCGACAGGGAATGGTTCTAGCGGGATAAGGACGACTCCTCTGGTACTAAGTGCGGGAGTATAACTAAAGTGTCGTTCGAAGGCGAATATAGTTCGCAGCACGATAAGGAGGAACTCGTCTATTAGCGCAAGCTTGCTAACACGGTGCAAACCATACTTAAGGACTAGGAAGAGGTGCACGAGTATGACGCGGACGAGGAAAATAGCGTTTTAATAGAAGAGCCTAAGAACTTCGTCGCGAATCCAGAGATAATAGGATTGCGAAATGCTAGATTGATGAAGGACGGTGATATCCCCCTACAGGACCAGACCCTATGGTACAACATTCACGACTGGACTTCGAGCGAATTCCGCATCGACGGCGTTCCGGCTGGGGCCGAACCCAACGTGAAGTTGATGAAGGCTCTAGAGATTATCGCGGAGGCGACCAAGAAGCGTATATTTCCTACGGTTCTACTGCCAGAGGTGCTGTCGACTAATAATTCCAGACAACATGGATGAATGCACCAACATCGGTGAATTGAATGCGACGAGCGTAGCCGAGCTAAGTTACTTTAATGTCTTGGCGGCCCAGGCTTTGGAGGACAATGAAGCGTTGATAAAGGCGGTAGAGGGTATCTAATAGGGTGTGATCGAGGCGCGCACTGGCTCGGAGTGGTAGAGGTATAGGCCGGCTTGAACGGAGCGCATTAATGGGAATGGGTTTAGGCGGATGGGACTTGGTGTTGATGGGGATAGCCTGGGATGTAGTTGGATGGCTGTGGTAAAGAACAGTCTCGAAATCAGTAATATACTAGGTATCAAATTAAACACCAGTACGACTAATAATATGACTTCATAGACGAAGGTATTAACGGGAAGTTACATTGTCATTGAGTGTGTTTAGCATGTTAGAGTACGTCGGGGGTAGACTGCGTTGGGCTTGAGTAGTAGGGTTCGAATGGAGGTTATTGCGGCGGCGGGAGGTATGCGATAGGCATAGAATTATACTTTATAGATAGAGTTACTGTTCTAAAGTAAGGTAGAGAATTAGTATGATTGTTACATGGGGAATATAGATATTATGGCGGATGCATAGAAAAGGTATTGGGGTAACATGGTAGACATGTAGTATATTGCGATGACATGGAAATGGCATGGTTTTGGCAGAAATGTTTTGCAGACGCAATGAAGCCCGTCTATTAGTTTCCCTGCCTATTCAATACAACTATCGAATACTACTATTAGCTGCCAAGCTATTCCCTTTCACTACATACCCGCCTGCCCGCCGTGACACTGCGAGATACTATAGAGAGGAATAAGTATCTTAGAAGGGTAGAAGAGCTTTAGCGCCTCGAATATAAGAATAAGGTACTTACCCGAAACCTAATAGCACTAGCTAATAAGCTAGAAAATAAGGAACTTCCGGAAATCCCCGTACTCGACGAGTCTACGCAGTTACGCCGTATTCGAAAAGATAGTAACGATAAAGGTCGTCCCCCGGCGGAGCTTCAACCTAAGAAGCTAAAAGAATACTATAG
>QWWL01000057.1:0-17611 GCA_003689335.1 Venturia asperata
TATATTTAAGTCGTTTGTTAGGTGTCTCATCGGTGGATAGCGAGTAGTATACGTTATCTATGCCGCGATATAGAAGTGTAGATTGATCGGTAGGTATAGAATCGTCGTTAGCCTGATTATATCTATCTAGCATAAAGGTAATCGGACTGGAGATAGGCGTAGCGATACAGGCCAAAAGGCCGAGTCTATCGGTATTATACCAGGCGATATCGCCGTGGAATCCATGGTTAGGTAGGTGCAGAATGACATAGTCTACTATAAACTTATACTCGAACTCGAACTTAGCGTTTGGATGCTCGGATTCCTATAATACTTTAGCCTTAGTCATCAGGCGCGCAAATACTATATCTCGAAGGCTGGAACTCGCCTGACTAGGAGGATACAATGCCGTTTCGTATCCTATCCACACCCTCTTAGTCACGCCGTTGGACTGTATGCTGTTGGTAATTAGCATAATAATATGCGGAGAGGCTGTGGTAACCGGTAGTAGAAGTATCGTTTACATTTGTCGAGCCCCGGGCCTGGGCCGGGTATATAGTATCCGACCGAACTCGTCGCCAGGGTCCTGCTCCTACTCCCGTTTAAAACGTTTACTACTAGAGCTTCCTATCATGCCATTATTGTTTCCGCCGTATCTACGCGGATTGTATTAGTCTCGTGGAGTCCCACCGCGGCTACGCTTGTTGTTTTAGTTCAAATCTTCTATTATAGGAGGCGCTTGTACTATTATAGACCGCGCTGTGACGCCAGCATTGCTATAATTGCCCGGTGGTTAGCGTTGACGTATACTAGCTATTGTGGAGATACTAGAATGAGGAGGAGGGGTCTATATCGAAGCTACTTACGATGGTAGTATCTAGTAGTCGCCTGACCGAATCGGCAGTCGGTGCAGTTAAGGTCGTAGCGGCGACGTAGTATAGTCGCTTATTGGCCGTTGTATGGCACCGTTGTGACTATTTATTGAGGTGAACTGACTAGGGGGTGGAACCGGATGTAGCGGGGACGGATACTACTAGTTAATATAAGTGTTTCGACTGTTAGAATTATACCGCGACATTGTTTTGAAGATACTAGATCTTACGCGATTCGTGCCCGGGTTAGTCGTCAAAGCCGCTATGTTATAATCGATGCTATTAGGGTCTAACTACATGTTAGGGTATCCCATATACATGAGGATAGATGCCGTGAGGTATAGTGTCGCTGCGAACCAGATTTCCTTTGACATCGCCGCAACCTTCTGGCCTTATGAAGCCAACGTCGCATCGATTCGGGAACGGAGGTCCTTAGTGATTAGTTTTAGATGTTAATACTCTTCCGATGTCAGACACAGGTTCTTACTAAGTAATATATCGGTGGCGCCCTCGTTGACGCCATGTGACTGCACGCCATCGGTGATGCCCCAATCTATCGCGTCAACGCTACGTTTTACTAGTAGGCTTAGTTTGGCGTAGAAATCCTACACGAGCCTCAGCTGCTCGTGGGGTTCTACGATTCCGATAACTATGATTTTAGGACCTGCTTGTAATCGTTAGCTATTACGCGTCGCTTACTTATATATTATCGTACTCACGCTCGTGCTAGGTCGGAGTTAGAGCGAGGTCGAATCGTTACTGCGTCGGTCCTATACAGAAGCTAGTATACTACTTCGGTGCGGCGGGGCGAGGAGCTATTGGCGAAGAGGTAAGGAGGGAGTAGTAGTGATAAAGTTATAGCTACGTACTTTGGTATATTCAGGCTCGTGGGGGGTTGGTGGGTGGTGGGTGGTAGAAGGTTAGTAAGTAGAAAGTAGGCTTTCGGCTACGGTATGTTGTTGGTAGGGTGTGAGGTAGTTAGTAGTTGGATATTACGAAAGTCATCGAATCTATTATACGGTGGCTCGGGCGTGGCGGTCTCTCAATAATGTAGATATTAGCTATAGTGATCGATTTAGATTAGATCCTACGAGGAGCGCCTCTTACACCCTAATCGCTCTTTCGCGCCTTATCGATGACATCCGCTGTATTCACTACTAACTCCGAATATCGACTAATATTAACAACTCGCGATAGGATCATTTCCCGTTCTATACTTGGTAGGCTTGGTGCTATAGTCTTTCGCGTGCTAAAGTCCTCGTTGCTTAGAACGACTAGAATGCGCGTTAGCCCTATATCGTATATCGGATAGAATGTAGCTGACCGACGGAAATGTAACTCTCGTTTGACTTCCCGCGTCTCCCGCTGTTCACGAACTTCGTCAAGCGTGCTTAACCGCTACTAAACGTGACCGAGCGTCACCGAATACCTGCCACCCGTCTTCGAACGTGTATTATACTCACCCTGGTCACGCTGTCACGACCGAGGGGCCGGGGCCGACTAAGCTTAAAGCTCGTATAACCTGTCTCCAGAGATGCTCGGTGTAACATCCGTCGAAAAATAGTATTATAACCTGTGTTTCGTACTATCTTCTAACTGCTCGGTATGAGGGCCCATCCTCTATAGTTAAAGAGTCGGAAAGGGCCGAGGGTTGAATACTCACTACAGTCTAGATATACTTTGATGGGAAACGTTTATACTAATGCGTGTCGGTGCAGATATGTCCTAAATCTTACCGTATTGTTTGCGCTATTAAACAATTGTTATACCTCTTTCTTAACGGTGATGGTGGTCTCATATCCATCCTATAACCCTTGGATAGCCCTTTGTTAGTAATTTCGGCTTCCCCTTCTCCTCTTTCCCGGGCAATGTATTGGTGTGTCCCATTATACGGAGGATATGGTGGCGTATAGTGGAATACGTATATAAGAACCGGATGATGGGGTTAGTGATAATGGGGTTAGTAATGATAGGGTTAGTAAAGATACTATACAAAGTCACGCTCGATTAGGAAGCGTATGTGTGTAGGGATAGTAACCCTATACTAAGGAGGTATTCACCGTGGAAGTGCTGTTACGAAGGGCTCCGGACTTACTAGTAGTATAAGAGACGTTAGTTAGAGAAGCCACGGTGTAGTTATACTCGTGTACAGACTATTCGCTACCTTTGGTGAGTATATAAGGATATAATCGAATCGTATATTACTCTAATATTAAGGAACGGTAATACGAGGAGTAGTATCCGTCTATTGTAGTAGTCTCCGTGTTTACCGTCGATATCCTTATGGGATAAGGTTCGAGTCGAGACTAATAATGCGGAGAGACGTGCCCCCTGTTACGGTAAACCGTTAGCGGTGGGGCGGACAAAATTACGAATACTAAAATCTGAGACTACAATTGTATCTCAATCTATAATATATTATAGGCAGCTGTATATTACCCTAGAATATATTATAGTAGTCCCTTAAACGTAACGAGGATTCCGCTATTGCGTTCGAGGCCTTAATTTAGATACAGGGTAGCCTATCGCACTGGCTGTATATTACTGTATAATCTTGCTATATGTTACTGTATAATATAGCAACCGCTCGAACGCAATGAAGGTTCCGCTATTGCGTTCGAGATCTTCCTAACTATATACATGGCAGCCTCTCAAACTAGCTGTATATCACTCTATAATAAAGTAGCCGCTCGAACGCGATGGCGGAATATCCGTTGCGTTCGAGGGGCTGCTATATAATTATAGAGTTAGCCTTGCCTACTAGGCTCCTACCTCCACACTCGAGATTTAAGAGACTGCCACAATATAAGTTACTATGGAGATATAGACTAAGGTTAAGGCCTCGAACGTAGTAGGGCAATCTTTATTACGTTCGAGGCTGGCTAGCTGGTAGACTGGTAATCTAAATATCTAGTCAATTAACGTCGCTTTTCTTCAATGAATTGAACAATACTCAGTTATCTAGCGCTAGGCCTAAGTAGGCCCCACAATCTTTCGAGATATAGTTACTTTGTCGGCCGCTAAACCTTTAACCCCAGGCTATAGTACTACTACCATGGCGTAAGTAGCTTATTCCTTCTATCTACAGCCTCATATTATGGCCTAGAATGGGCCCTGAAGGTTCTTCCTCACCCTGCTAGCGTACGCGGTAATGGGGAGCCCTTAGTGACTTCATGAACTTACCCTCCACTCTACGCATTGCTAGGCCTAGGCTAATTGATATAGACCCAAACGTAAAGCTCCTACGGACGTCTACGATGTCCTAAGTACTGAATCGGAGGACCGCACTCGCGTAAAGCTCCCTTACCGCTCTCGCCCTCGCCCTCGCTCTTACTCTCACGACTCTCTACTACCTCTTCCTCCTCCTCCTCAATCCTCTCGCCATATACCGACTTCAGGTGCCTCTGGTACTTTAGTAGCTTAAGGAGCAACCTCTGGCCGGGTACGATAAAATTCGAGAAGTGCCGCTGCCCTAATATCAGGTGAAGGTGTACTACCCGGCCTGATTGCGCCTCCGAGGAATTATGGTGCGCCTTACCTATCTAATAGCGAACTAGATTGGGATACTCTCTTCCGCGTGCTGCCATGGCCTTAGACTTAAGATAGCTAGGGTAGGCAAGTGTAGTTCGACATCAGGGAGGAACTCTAGTAGATATATACCGACGCTCGCAAGTAGGGGGCATCCTACGCTACCTGGATTGAGATGACGGATCTAGGGATAATTGTTGATGGTAGTAGGAGGTGTACAAAGTGCGAGGATAGAGGGTATACCTGTAAGATTTTTACTGCGGAAGCCTACGGGCTGAGAAAGAGACTAGGGTCTCGCTGTTCACGATACCGAGTAAATAATCGCGCTTGTATTACTATGGCCGATGCTAGTGAGAAGAAGAGGTCGTAAATTGCTACTACCTCGGTAGTAAAGCCACCTATACTGAAGTAGAAGTTGGCCCTGCGTGTGGCCTTATTAGAGAGAGCTCTAGCTAGTAAGCGTCGCCGCCATGCAAGAGAGGTGGTGCGATTGTAGAATATGCTAAAGAATAAGTATAATATAATTAAGAGGCTGACGAAGAAGATTCGGCCTTAGTAATACAATTCCTAACCTCCGAGCTCTTTTTTGACTATATATTGATTATTTAGTTGTGCGCTTACTACTTCTAGACAATATACTAACGCTCTTTATCACTCCAATCAACTGCGATTGATGCGTTGTAGTGGCGATGTAGAATGTAGGTTTCGGTTTTTAATTTTCGAATTTTGTCCGCCCCGGGCGTTTATGAATTGCCGTAGCTACTAGTAATGGGTTACCGTACTAACCGGGGCTAATGGGATACCGTAGTTGCCGTACCCCTGTTTAACGCTGAACTATATACCTTCCTCGTCTATTAACGATCTTGACTACACCGTGATAATGGACTTATTCGGAGTAATAAAACATCTCGGTACGATTATAATTACTCTTCGGTTATATGTTTTATATTATCTGGGCTAGTTCGAATGCATGCTCTGACTCGAATCGATAGATTGCGCCGGCTAACAACAATGAAAGCTAGTATTCCGTATAGTAAGTATCGGCGAGTCTGCAAATATAGCATGACCTAAATAGGTATTTGATACCATTTGCGACATCGTCTGATAAGTACAAAATGCTCACGGGCTAACTATCTACCAGCTAATAGTTAAGGAGATAGCCTTTCGAATCTAATATATAGTCCCGTCGTATAAGATAAGAATTACGCCGGATAAGAGCTTAGAATTTCCCAAACGTATTGTAACCACGCGCCGCTCGAATTCCTGCAACTCGGAACCGCTTACGCCTATCGTAGCCTTTAACCCCTCTTCGTTCTAGAGCTCGAATCTCGCTATAGGCCTATTCTACGCACCTTTAAGGCGCTTGGGACAATAACTCTTGAGAGACTGTTATACTCTTAACATAGCCCTTGCCTCGTACTCGCTCACGGATTAGAAGTAAATCAGATGGGGATAGTTGTTCGTAATATTAAAGTACGAAAAGGGAGCCTTTAATTTACTCAATGTCGTCGTGATACTATGTCTCGATAGTAATGTATATAGCGGCGACTCTCCGCGTAGCATTCTGGAGCAGTAGTATTAGTTAAATATTAAGAAGTTAGCTGATTAAGCGAAATAGGTATTACCTTACATAATACTAGTATTCTATAAATGGGAGGTAATGAGAATAGTATTCTCTCCGGGTAACGCTGAGTTAATACTATGCGTTATATCTAGTGTTCTTAGCGTTTATTAAAATATATCGCCTTTAACCTTTTGCACTTCTCCCTCTTACCTCCCTACCACACTACCAACAACCACCGCCTGGAGCCGAAAGCCTCTCGATACATTTCAATTATACTTAATAACCGTAAGCAGGGACACATTGCTGCCCCCGTAAAGGTTGCGTATATACTGACTTATTACTGTCCAGCAGACCCTTTTCCTATATAATCGAAATTTTTATATATTAATACTTCTACCAACCACTAACACCGTCCTGTTCCGGTATTCGTACAGACTTACTACGCCCTTCCATTAATATAGCAAGACGGAGTAAAGCGAGTAATTGACGATAGTAGTATAAGTCGACTTCCTATCCTACACGGGAGACGCAATGTACTGACGCGTGCTAGTATAACGGACCAATATAGAGGCGGCTATAGAGTAATGCCGAATAAGGTACTACTTAAGAACTATATCAAGAACGGCCGTACTATCTACTATAAACCACGGATCGCCACCGAAGCGACTAAACTCGAGTTCTCGAACTATCTCTTCGCCATTACCAGAGGCAACGCCGTGCTAGATTATAGTACCGCCCTTAAGGCCGTCGGCGAGCCTAAGTAGATAGACCTAAGTACCGAGCAGTTCACTACTATCTTCCGCGCCGGTAGTAGTCCCTACAAAGATTACACCGGAGATACTAGCATAGTTTAACTCGTTCTGCGGTATAGCCCAGACGATGGCCCGAAGATAGAGATCGCGGTTAACTTTAACGACGCGACTAATAGTCTAAAATACTATATCGCGCTCGATATTCGGCGAGAGGACGTATCTCTACTGCCCGACGGCGGCGTCGATAGCGTATCGATCGAGATAACAGATTCTAGTAACACTACCTACGCGAAAGCCATCTTCGGAATCGAGGATAACAGTTTACATCGTGGGTAAGAGTTAGGCAAGGGTATACAATAGCACGTAGTACTCCCTATCGGTATAGACAGATCCGTCGTAAGGTCCGGTTGCAACCTCTTCACCCGAGCAGAATTCGAAGGACGATAGAAAGAAGACATAGAAGCGTTCCGTACTATAAGCTAATAAGATTATACCGTCCACATCCTTATCCCTCGTAGTGCGTTTGGCGCTTCGTTCAAGCTGTTCCTAGAGATAGAGTGGTTATAGAAGATACTCTCTTGGCACGACTACTACTCCGCCGTTGACAACGCCGTAATCGAACCAATGCGAGGCATCCGGAGTGTCGACTAACTTTAGGTAATAGACGTATACCCTGTCCGACCACGCGAACGTATCGCCGTATATATTGACAGCGAGAGCGTAGTAACTTCTATCTTACTCTAGGCCAAATACGAGCAGCTCGCGACCGCTAAGAATCCCGTTAACTAATAGCACGAAGTGAAATACTATATCTTTAAACTATAGGGTTAAGAGAAGCGCTCCTATCTCGTAATAAAGACCGATGACCGCGCCCGCACCCCTCCTATCCTCGACCCAAATAGTAATAGCAGTAGACCTGCTGCTGCAGGACCAACTAAAGAAAATAACGAAGCGTTAAGGGAGATTCCTAGTATAATGCGATACGAAGTGGACACGAAATTTAACATGCGGATAATAGCTATAGAGTACTACGGCCCGGACAGATTCTAGGAGGTGCGAGTGATCGAGAATATCCCTGAACTCGGCAGCTACCATTCGGTGTACTTTCTTATCACCCGTGGCGTTGAGTAGTCTTAATCTAAACTAGGCTAAACTATAACTGCCCGACTTGCCGAGTATAGTTAGCTTGAATTCGACGGCGATATTATCAAGTTAGAGAAGTAATCGGACTACGCTACTATCCGATAGTACGTTAAGACCTTAAAGTCTAGTACTATCTAATTGTCCAGGCAGATTAACAACGGCCATTCCGACCGCGTCTTTAAATATCTCGGCGAACTTGGAGATATACTTAACAAAGAGACGTATCCTCAGTATTCTGTGGGCAAAGACATTGTACGTAGCATAGCGATGAACAATCTCTTGCATATACTAACGAAGGACTTGTATACGGAACTTCTAGAGAGCTAACCCGACTCAGTCGATACGATCGAAGCGACAATCGTAGTAACAAAGGCAGGTTTCACGGATTATAAGTAACGCAGTGCCTTTGACGCATATCGCAGCGTCGTCAACTACATGTTCGGCCTTGTAGGACTCGCCGGAACTGGTAAATCCTTTTTATTTTACCAATTGATCTCCCTATACCTCGTGCACTTCGACGTCAATAAGCTACTCGTCGGCGCTATCCAGGCCCCCACCAATCAATGCGCAGATATAGTAGTCGGTAAATTGGAAGATCTCATCCGCGGATTGGGTGCTACTAGTAACCTAGATCGAATGCCTGTCATCCGTCTCTACACGTACGACGAAGAGTCCTCCCACGTGTTTCGCACCGTCGCTAAAGGTCGAGCTGACAATAAGCTACCGCGGTTCGATACCAACCCTCCCAACCTTGAAGAGCTTTCCATGGCCGAAGACCCTAGTAATACCATTCTGTATACTATCTACAGTAGTATGAATGCGTCTAACCGCAAGAAGTTACCCTACAAGTCTCTATCATATTAGATCTATATACGCGCGGGCATTGTAGACCCTAGACTCGGACTCCCCTATACTACCGTATTTGCGCATCCACAAGCGGAACAGGTGTTCGCCCGTTTCCGCAATGCGGTCGAAGAGATCTCTAGCGGTGCGATTATAGACGAGTAGTCGAGCGAAGAATTCACCCGTCTTACCAACGAAGTCGCGGCCGACGTTCTATAGAACTACTACTATATTATTTCCACGAACAACGCCGGCCTCGAACAGATATATCGTAGTAAAGCTAACGTTGCCTGGGTCGTGCAAGAGGAAGCTAGTAGGGTCGCCGATACGGATTTCCTAGCTACGCTCTCCAAAGTACTACTTTAAGAGAACGCGAAGAAGGTTATATTCCTACTAGTAGAAGATATGTACTAGCTAGGTCCGGTTATTATACAGATAGACACTAGAGAGCAAACCAATACCCCATTCCAATTCCTAGCTAAGACACCCACTCTAACTCGTATAGCTATTACTAGCCACTCGTATGTAGAGCTTACAACATACTATCGCTACTCGTCGTTCATGGCCGAATTTATGTACGGCCTGCACCCGGATCTGAAGAATTACCTAGAAGTAGTCCCGAATAAGAAGCTCGACAATATTAAGAAGAGAATAATAGAGGTTATAAGGACTAAGGTACTATACCTCTAGTTAAACGTCACTAGCCGCGTGTACCGAGATAATATAATGTCTAAAGGTAACGAGGAGGAGATTAAGGCCTTCCTAAATTAGGTCTACGAGACTTTCGTATAACCTCTCCTAAACCCTACTATAGGTAAGATCCTAGAACCTCTCGAGCTAGAATAGTTTAAGGCTGTAGCTCTATACTTACTCTAGAAGAACGCGACTAGGCGATTATTAAAGAAGTACTACTAACTTATTCTAGATACTGCTGGTACACATGCCAATCGGACCGTCCTGTAAGAGGTACTAGAGATTCGGCCTGAGAACGCCCCTAACTTGGTTACGATTGCCGGTAAGATTAAAAAGCATCTATGCCCTAGCACCTTCGACGCTATCTAAGGAGACTAGTCCCCAGGCATCGCCGCGATTTTAACTACTAATGGAGCTACAGGATTCCTCGACGTGTTCTCGCGCATTATCATTCCACCTACTCGAGCTAAAGCTTATATCATCTTTATCGGCGACTTCGTCGGCTAAGGAGTAGTAGAAAAGGAACGCTAGTCGAGGAACCTACGTACTAAGGATTCGTACTTAAAGAAAATCCGAAACAGCTATTTCGCCTTGGGCGCTATTCGCGAGTAGGATAGCGGTAAACAGATTATTAACGAGATCGTCGATAACGTATACAACGATTAGATTAACCTACTCGTCGCTAGCGCTCGCCTTGCACTATCGGATGCCGTAATCGTACGCGAGGCAGAGCATCCTGAGCGTGACGATAATGGATCGGATAATAAGGCGCCCGATGACGAGCCTGTACATAGGAGCGGCAGAGAGGAGGGAGATTTAGAAACCGGTAATAGTTCGGTACTAATAGGAGACGAGTTTGACGGAGAAGAGATGGACGGTTCCGGATAGAAGAATAATAAGGGAGAGCTAGACTGGTCTAGTCTGAATAATAGGAGCTAATTGCCTGATTATATAAAGGAATAATACTTCGAGGCAGAGGCGGAGACCGGAGACGAGGAAGTTATATACTAAACGATCGAGTAGACGTACCTAAACGTGGTGAGAAACCGTCTCGACACGTTTGCTGACGTACTATATAATTGAGTAATTTTGGGGCGGTGTATCCAGCAAATGGGTGGATGTAGGATAACTTGATAATTAGTTTACTAGCCTAGGTAGTTTAGGCTATCGAGGAATATATCTTCTACATGGGATCGTAATGTCGCTGCCTTGTTCTCGGAACCATGCCGCCTTAAAATAGAGATACTTCGCACGTATATCGTATCCTTTAAGGCGAGGGCCCTTGCAATATAATTTAAAAGGGAAATGGGAAAGTGGTACGAGGACGGAGCAGATTTAGAACTATACTATTAATTAGTAGATCTCTAAGCGGAGCTTGACCGCAGACTTACCTTCCTCTTTTTGCGCTGTCGACATGGTCTCGCACTTGAGTAGACCATACCAGCCTACTAGAAATCCCGCGATACCTCTTTATAAGTGTTAACGTCGATACTAATAAGGCCTGCTACCTCCGTAGTAGAAGCTACTATAAACTTAGTTAGTACGAGAATGACTATCCTCTGATCCCTACTAAGCTAATAAGTAGTTACTGGAGGACGAGAGCTACCGATTCCGAGCTACTTATAGAATATACTATCTTTATCTACGCGGAGGGTATCGCCATCGGACGGAAGAGTAACACATGCCGGTTTACGATTCTAGGAAGCGCGGGTACACGCTAATCTAGTCGCCGGAAAGATAGGGGGATCTTTAAATGCTAGGCTACTAGAAGGTACCGGATCTCTACGACTGTTAGCGGATAGTAGTGTTGCCGTACTAGTAATTTCTCCTATCTTTCCCAGGGTAGAGTACGACGTGGCCGCGAAGTGCTTAAGTTCTCCGTGTCGACCGGATATTGCCGAGAGGATGTAGAGTGGGTTAAAGATAGAGCGACTTTAGGGAGTAATATTGTTGTATAGACTACCAGATTGTTGGTTGGAACTGTAGTACAGATATTAGGGCTGTTAGTAGCTAGATAGGGTGGTGCCGGGATCGAAAAACGGGATATACTACCTCGCACGACCCCTGCTAGTATATAGGCACTGCTGCTTAGCATAGTAGTAGTTACACAGCCAATATATATACAACCATATAGTATATACCGATAAAATGATAACCTCCTTCGAAAATACGACTACTTGTTATTACTATAACCGGAGGTTCAAACTGCCGAGGAGGATGGCTCTTCATATGTAAAGGTCCTATATATATAGGATAGGGACATCCGTACTATCCCACGACGGTAATATTCAATCGATTATACTAGAGGTACAGCTCGCGAACAGATCCCGAAAATATACTACCCTAATCGAACGGGATCCTATACTAGTAGTAGAGGAACTGTCTTTCGTATCCGAGCCACCGGCAACGATAGAAGATATATCCTGGGAGACAACGTTAGGTGTTCGACAAGGGAATACGATAAGTAGAGAATCTCCGGAACTAGTTATAGAAGTAGAGAGTGCGACGATAGTAGGCCTATTAACTAGGCGGAGCTCTGCGTCAGCCGTTATCGCCGTAAAGGGATACTTTACTACGACTAATAGGGTCGCCGGCTTAAGTACTCTAAGACTATCGTACTATATTACTTCTTTACACATACACGAAGAGGTAAAGGGCTAACGAAGAGGTAGGAGTATATACTCGAAATATATTAGAACTAACCCTTTCCTTACAGCTACCGGCCTGGTATTCGCGAAATGGCTATAAGCAAGCAAGGTGTCCAAAGGTGCGGTCGCACGTTTGCTAGAAGAGCCTAACCTAAGACTAATATACGATATATTTAAATATGATTTTAGTTCCGCGGATGCCTGGTTGAATAGACTGTTAGATCTCCCAACTAGTTAGTAGGGGAGGAGATATATTAGGACTAACGGTGAGGGTAAAGACTTCGAACAATAAGGGGCTTTCGAGAAGTTAGAGCTCCCCTCTGGAAGAGTAGTGTTGTATAAGAGGAGCGTGATTAAGTATATTAAGTTCGCGCTTAGTTTCCAACCTTTTCACGACAGTACGATATTCGAACCGGTGCGTTAAACTAACGAGAACGGCGATAGAGTTTACACGGATCTCTATACCGCTGATTGGTAGTGGAATACGCAAAGTAAATTACCGGAAGGCGCTATAGTAATACCGCTGATATTCCACAGCGACGCAACGCTTCTGACGAACCACAAGGGGGATCGGAAGGTATGGCCGGTATACCTAATAATTGGGAATCTTCCGACAGAGGTAAGAAAGTCGAGAGGACCGGGATACGTATTGCTAGGCCTCTTCGAGATGCAAGGGGGGATAGATAACTGGCACGAGGCGATAGCGGAGTTAATAAAAGGTAAGAAGTACGCGACTACATCGACGCAAGCTGACCACTATACCAGAGATTATAACCCTATCGAAAGAGGGTATAGATATTTTATATAGCGACGATAGGGTGCGGGCTTGTTTCCCGACCATATGTATACTCACTCTCGACTATCCCGAATAATGCCTAGCGACCGGCATCAAAAACGGTCCTCATTGCCTAATATACTTAGTACTACGTACGGAACGAGCTCATTTGTTCCCTTATACGGGAGAAAAGGAGGATGTAACAGGCGACGATATAGAAGACGACGACGATACGTAGCCTAAGAGGATACACGTTGATTCGTAAGAGAAAGTAAGGAAAGCGCGGGACAAGATAATAAAAAGAGAATCGGACGACTATATCCACCCTTATACTAACTTCGCATGGAAATACTATAACGTTAACATCCACGATACCATCGCGGTGGATATGCTCTATTAAATATATTAGGGTTTAGTGAGGAAGACGTTGGTCAGAGTGGCAGACGAGCTCAATATCAGTAGGTATAATAGGAAAGATAGAGAGGGTAAGAGCTACTCTGCTAAGGAAGACTTCAACGAGGTCTTCAAATACTGTAGCTAGTTCCACGATCTGAAGCTCTTTAATAATAAAGGCCCGCTAGAGTTTACGCAATAGACCGGGGCAGATTCCAAGGTAGTAATAAGACTTTTAGTCGCCGCGGTAGCCCCCTTTTTAGAGAAGACCAACCTATGGCTACTCCGATAGTACAAGGCCATGACTAATCTCACTATTATACTCGCGTATAGGAGTATAGATAAGAGCGTGTTGCGGTACATTACGAGCTCTCTCAAAGTAATAGACGAACTTAAGAGGTGCTTTGGACAGACCTCCGAAAAGGAATAGAACTTCCTAAAGTAGCACTCGCTGACACACTACATAGAATATATACGTTTGTACGGAGTCCTATATTCTTACTCGACCGAGTCGGGAGAGGTATGGTATAATTACGACCTGAAGGCCCACGTGGCACGTACCAATATACACGAAACCTTGCCGGCCTAACTAATAGTATACAACTACCGGGAGTTTCAGGTACAAGCGGACGAACTATAAAGAGGTTAGGAAAGTATAAAGAAGGTAGAAAGTTATTTAGCGATAGCGCCGCCTTACAAACGTCTAGATAAGGACGGAGGAGCAAAGGAGTATACCGAGTTTATAAGAGCGAAATTAATTAACACCTGGTTAAAGGGCATGGACTGGTGCGGCAGCAGATTGTATAATTCTTTTAGGCTTAGGTACGATGGTACGAGACTGTTGCGGCTGGATATACTAGTAGCGATTATAGAGGGCTCTATCCCGGATTTGGATCTAATAGTAAAGAGCTTCGTGGTGGAAGAGCGAGAGAGGATGAATACGTTGCATAGGAAGATCCCCAATAATATAAGAGATGGAGTGCGAAGTACCGCGGGCTTAAGAAGCGAAGACTTTATAGTATATATATATTAGAGCATGTATCTACGAGCTATGAAGGGGAGGGATATGTATGACGTGGCCAAGCTAGATATGGAGATAGTAAGATGTAGCCCTAATTAGTAGAAGACAAACAAGTAGAGGAGGGACTAGGTATAGCTGAAAGAGGAGAACGTAAGGAGTGCGATAGATGTTAGGAAAAGAAGAGACGACGCGCTGCGTTAGTATAAGACAATCGAGGACTTACAGGCGTTTCGAGTCGGCCAATTACTATTGTTACTGACCGTTTTTAATAACGAGGAATGCCTGGATGGACAGCTACCCCCTAGTTATAGAGGCGTAGTCGCAACGATTTATATTCCCAAACATAACGGCCGAGCTAAGGACGGTAGGGATAAAAGCATAGCAGGACTAGGCGATTTGTATAGACTCGTGGAACTGGTACAGAAACTAGATTCGAGGGCGAATAACCCGAACAAATTGGGTGCCAGAATCATGTATAGTACCGACTATATTGTGAGAGCGGTATATATAATAGAGTATTCGCGGACGGTGACGGATTCTTCGGGTCGGAATAAAGCCGGTATTACTCGTTACGTTAATCCCTTCGCGTCTTTCGAGGATTTCAACGAGCTATACTGGGTAGACTTTATAATAGAACTAATCGATACAATCAACGACTTTAGGGCAGTATGGCGATAAGGTTGGAGACCTCCTAAAAACACACGGACGTAGAGGAGTAAAAAATCGAGGGCAACGAGGAAGAGGAATAAGAAGGCGAGAGATCTAGATAATGCGAAGAGATCGGAACGTGCGGCCAACAAGGCAGAAACGGCGGATATGGAGGAGAGCGAGATTGGGAGCTTAGAGGAGGAAGAGGGCGATGACGGCCTGATTCTAGATAATAGTTCTAGTGGAGAAGGTGGGAGGCAGCGGGTAAGTTCTTGTAGGTAGTACTAATTGGCGGCTAATAAGGATAGGCAAAGCGGAAGAGGATATGAATTTAGCCGACTAGTAGATGCGAACCCTTTGGCGGGTGTTGGGAGAAGAGGAGTTGGGGATAAACGTGAGGAGACGTGATGCTAAACCTGGCTATGTAGGCGTATAAACGTAAAGGGGCGTACAAACGTAAAGAAACGGGTGGTTAGCGGCTTCCGGAATATAAGTAAACGTGAGCTCGGACTAGTTTCGATAGTCGACCACGACGTCAGCAACGTGAACCGAATCGCAAGGAAAGTCGGGGACTCTAGCGCAGTGTAAGGGTTTGAATGGCCGTCGTGAGGAAAGACGATGACTGTGTCTGATAAAGGATACCTAGTAGGCGCGTAGCAGCTATGGTATGTTTAGTACGGGGACGGAGAGTAAAGGGGCGTATATACTAAGAACGTAATGCGTAGAGATGGCAAGTAGTCTTCAATATAACGGGTACTTTGCAAGGCCTGATTAAGGAGTAGGAGTTGGAGGTGTAGTTGGGGTATGTAAGGAGGTGTAGGAACGGGGGATTGAGTGTCGAAAAGTATAGGATCTTAAATACTACTAAATGGGATTTAGGTGACTACGGAATCCAAAGGGCGTTAATACTCGATAACTCAGCGATAGGTGTCGATATTGTGGAAGGTCGAGGTCGTTCTTGGAAATAATAATAAACTTTGAAGCCGAAAGCCTTCCTCCACTACAACAACCTATAATAACTATACTATCTCTACCCCGATACGCACGAGACTCACTTCACGAACAATATAGCGGTATCCCAATTGAAGACTACAGGCGCATTCATGAGCGAGCGGGTAGGTTCTGCACTGCGTAGTAGAGGAAGTAAACTAATAGCCGGGTAGTATAATGCGAAGATCTTCCGCAAAGAGGGTATTATATACATGGTACATCCCTCCTTCAAACCAAATCCCTAGCTCTTCAAGGCCTACGAGAAGATGTACCCTATCGGCGTTCACGCACTAGGCCTACGATTCACTGCAGCCAACGAGGGTATAGGATATAATACTACACTACAGTACGCGACACACAAGGAACTCGAGAATAAGTATATTAGTCCGGGAGACTATAACTTTAACGAGAAGGGCTTGTTCGCGCGTATGGGTTCGGTCCGCGGTCTTATCGTCTCCGGAACTATTAAGGTTCTAGGACCCTACTAGGTCATGCCCGTGTTCTCCGTAGGTTAGTAGTATTCGGAAACCTAAGATAAGGCCGATAGGGAATGGTTCTAGCGGGATAAGGACGACTCCTCTGGTACTAAGTACGGGAGTGTAACTGAAGTATCGTTCGAAGGCGAATATAGTTCGTAGTACGATGAGGAGGAACTCGTCTATTAGCGCAAGCTTGCTGACACGGTGTAAACTATACTTAAGGACTAGGAAGAGGTGTACGAGTATAACGCGGACGAGGAAAATAGCGTTTTAATAGAAGAGCCTAAGAACTTCGTCGCGAATCTAGAGATAATAGGATTGCGAAATGCTAGATTAATGAAGGACGGTGATATCCCCCTATAGGACTAGACTCTATAGTATAACATTTACGACTAGACTTCGAGCGAATTCCGCATCGACGGCGTTCCGGCTGGGGCCGAACCCAACGTGAAGTTGATGAAGGCTCTGGAGATTATCGCGGAGGCGACCAAGAAGCGTATGTTTCCTACGGTTCTACTGCTAGAGGTACTGTCGACTAACAATTCTAGACAATATAGATAAATACACTAATATCGGTGAATTGAATGCGACGAGCGTAGCCGAGCTAAGTTACTTTAATGTCTTGGCGGCCCAGGCTTTGGAGGATAATGAAGCGTTGATAAAGGCGGTGGAGGGTGTCTAATAGGGTGTGATCGAGGCGCGTACTGGCTCGGAGTGGTAGAGGTATAGGCCGGCTTGAACGGAGCGCATTAATAGGAATAGGTTTAGGCGGATGGGACTTGGTGTTAATAGGGATAGCCTAGGATGTGGTTAGATGGCTGTGGTAAAGAACAGTCTCGAAATTAGTAATATGCTAGGTATCAAATTAAACACTAGTACGACTAATAATATGACTTCATAGACGAAGGTATTAACGGGAAGTTACATTGTCATTGAGTGTGTTTAGCATGTTAGAGTACGTCGGGGGTAGACTGCGTTGGGCTTGAGTAGTAGGGTTCGAATGGAGGTTATTGCGGCGGCGGGAGGTATGCGATAGGCATAGAATTATACTTTATAGATAGAGTTACTGTTCTAAAGTAAGGTAGAGAATTAGTATGATTGTTACATGGGGAATATAGATATTATGGCGGATGCATAGAAAAGGTATTGGGGTAACATGGTAGACATGTAGTATATTGCGATAACATGGAAATAGTATGGTTTTGGTAGAAATGTTTTGTAGACGTAGTTTAGTCGATAATAGAGTCCTAGAGCGCATCGCTAATAGATTAATTACTAAACGA
>QWWL01000058.1:0-15521 GCA_003689335.1 Venturia asperata
GGGGGGGTGTGAAGGTGCGATAATAGGTCAGTTAGTCGAGGGGAAGTTGAGGATTGGAGAGAGGTCTTGGTCCTATTCTGGGGCAAGGAATGTTTCTCGTGAGTTGAGTTGAGTTGAGGTTTAATTGTATGGGATTGTGGTTTACCTAATTAGCTATTGGTAGCAGATAGGAGACAATCGTTTTAAGACTCTCCCTTGAACAATATCATTTTCTTTGTTGCCCAAGTCTATTGCTTCGGTACTCAAGGACGAGATGGAAATGGCGAGATTGAAGGGGAAATTGAGAGAGGGGCAGAGTCTGGAAAATTCAAGGATCCGGATATCCGAAAATCTAGAAATCCAGACATCCAGATATCTAAAAATCCCAGAGTTCAAACTGACCATTCCGCGTCAAAGCGACGGAGCAATCTTTTCTTTTCTTTCGTCCCTTTATCTTTTGATCCAACGCTCCTTCGCATTGCACGGTCTAGCCTTTCCCGCTTGTTGTCACAGTCATCATATCTACGGGGTTGAGCTGACGCTCTCATGGAATCTCAGTTTGTACAGATGTTTTGATGGTGGAGACTTGGATGGAAGCAAAGAAGGTGAGAACTATGCTATATGATCAGTTATCGGTGAGTTTGTGTGTCTTGCAAATGACCAAAGTTGTTAGTTTTGCCGCCTGAAGACTATTGCTATTTGCACTTTTTGTGAAGTGTCATTACTATTTTTAGATCGTTATTGAATATGAGAGACCGAATTGCTTTTTGCATTGAGCTCATACGGGGATATGCAATGTTCTCCGTATTTCGGAGATGGTGCGTCACGTCGGTGATCGCCTGTTCCTGGAATTCCTCTTCGTGATGTATGATCGGAGAGCTCATATGACCGACTACGGGGGAAAACATGAGCCATCTATCACAGCTGAAACGCGCATATTAGTTCCCAATGCAGCAACCGAGAAGATCACGAAAAGAAACTCACCCAGACATCGATACTGGACTCCCCACTACTTTGATACCCCTCCGTCGCCACAATCTGATAATCATGCGTCCCAAGCGTCAACCCATATTTCTTCCACGCCTCAAAATGCGCCTTCGTCGATACCTTCCCTCCGACTCTCTTCTCCGTGCGTATAGACCAGATTTGGGGATATGTCGCGGTTCCCTGGATCGAGGGGGCATTTGTACGTTGACTGGTATAAATATCATAGACACCGCCGTCTGTTTCGACCGAGCCTTGTTTCGTGCCGCCGATGCCGGGGTTGTATTCGCCGTAGGATTCGACGATGTAGTATTCTACCAAGGGGGATTTTGTCCAGCCGTAGATGGCTAGGTAGGCGTTTCCGGTGTTGTTGAATGTGCCGGTGTAGGTAATTTGTCTATGATAAGATATCAGTTGAAGATTTTTAGAGGCTGAGTCACGTATTGAGAAGTACGAGAGGTCTACTTACCTATCGCTTCCGGTTTTCCATCCTTTTCCTGCGACCACGTTGTTAATGTTGTCCCATTTGAGGTTGTATTGTCCCCCGGACCCGCTGATCAAGGAGCACGTTCCTGAAACTTTGTCGGTCCAGAAGGAGTAGTAGAAGCCATTGATTGTACCGGTGCCCTCGGAGAGAGTGGTGACTCGTTTGCTGAGGGCGGCGAAAGGGGTTGGGGACGCGCAGGTAATTGCAGCATAGAGGAGAAGCGGTATACTTTGGAAAAGCATCGTGTTTAGATAGTAGGGCCAACTATACGACTGATGTAGTATAGGTATGGCAGGAGTGCTGAACGAAACTATGTAGTTATAATCACGGTCATTTCTCCGCGCTAATTTCTTATTCACCTCCTTGACTCAAGAGCTGCGCCCAGTCGACAGTTTTAGGGAAGAGAACTGCGCAGAGAACTTTGTGTGGGTTTCCCTAGGGAGGAAGACACGCGATAACACCTACAAAACTCTTCTCATTGTATACGACAAGTGATCGGGAGGCCTCCTGGCTCGAAGTCTTGAAGTTGGTTTCGGAAGCAGCTGAATCCTGATGAGAGCTCGCTTCGATATCAACGTGCTTCACTATCATCGCCGCCTTGCGCCGTCCTTGGGAGAAATCTGAATAGGGAAGGTTTCTTCGACTTAGTCTTACTTATACCACGCTCTTGCAGCAATTATGTGCTTACACCCGAGATACTTGGACATGCAACTGTCTCTGCCTTTTCTCTAGGAGCCTTTCAATTTCTCCAGCGTTGGAGTAATCCTTTACGAACCCGAACAGGATGCGCCTATTCAAAGAAGTTGAGGTTTCTCGTTATGGAAGCTCCATGTCCGCCAGCGGCGCGAAGTATAGAAAGTTCCCATGGAACATGATAGTATTTGACGGGCGCGAATTGATAATATGTGGTCGTTTTTAGTCCAGCGAGCTTTCTGGTGTCGCAGGCTTTCCAGATCACCGCATGGGCAGCGCGCAGAATTTGGTTGATAGCTGCATACGACAGATCTGCGCTCGCCGCAATCCTTCCTGCCTTGCGAACATTCTAGTGCGCATACGTAGTGAGGGTCGATAAGACGGAAGTACGAAAGCTGGTATCTGCAAGATGAAGGTGAAGATTTATAGGTCCATCGAGGTGGTGTTGGTTTTTGCGGGATGTCCTGTCGGGTGCCGCATGATCCGGGGTGCTCCTCATCTGATCGATCCTTGAACCACCACCACAACCGCAACAGATGGCGTGTATTAAATCTTTTCAACAGCCTACTACTTACTTCGAGTGTCTGACGACGGATACTGTAGAGCGTGCCGGTCTTTGCGAAGTGTCGAGTCATAACCACTGGTGGCGCGGAGATGCTTGGACCTAGTGCAGTCGCAAGAGCATGGAAGAGAAGAAGTGCAAAGCACGATACCCTGATTCCGATGAGGGAATTTTGAGCTATCTCTCAATCATAAGAGAGATGGAGAGAGTAACTTTGTTCTGCAGAGTGAGAATCTTGCTGTTTACGGAGCAAGAAGATCTATTCCATGGCCACGAAACTTTCCACAGCACCATACTACATACACAAGAAACTTGAGGCTCGGGCATCAAGGAAACCTTCCAAACACGCTGGCGTGACACTCCAAATGATTTCGAAACTGAAGGGACGCGACTTGCACGCGAGGTGGGAAAGTTGTTGCGGACAGTGTCGCAGATAGACGACCTGTATCCTGGCTTGACCCTCTTGCCAATATCAATCACACGTCGACCACGTTTTTCGAGCACTCGGCCAAATTCTCTAAGTTCCCCGACCCTGAGCGTCTTCCATTGTCTGTGCAAGACTGAAATTGGAAGCATGACCGCTAGCACCCGAAGCACATAGAATGTTCATATACAGCATAGGCATCGGCGCGTCGGCCACCCACTCGAATTCTCGAATTGGATGCAACATGCTGCAAGGGTCTCGCAGCGCAATACCCTGCCAGGCAAGAACTCCACAACTGCATTTCTAAGCAAAGAACAGGCTGTCGATCCGCGGAAGTCGGGACAGACAGCAGATCTCTCCGACCTCTCTTCTAATATGATGCCAAGCTACCAACCAGAGACAGTCTATGACTCCATATTGATCATTGCAATATGAGTTACCCGGCGCTACAGCCCAAACCAGTGTGAAGGCCGTTGATGGAAAGCTGACTCATTCACATCGAACCTCGGGGAGTATATTAATGCTTTCGTCGCTTGGCAATACAGTAGTGACGAGTGGCACTGATCATATCAAGCATTACATATAACCTTGGACAACCTCCCCATACTTGTGGACCACGATAAAGCAGTCTTCTGTATCACTCGCGCCGTCTCAACCCGTCCGTCACTCCTTTCAACTTTCTTCGATATGCGCTTCTCCTCAGCGATCGTTGCCAGCGTTCTGGCCAACATGTACGCATCGACGCTCCCCTTGTTGTTTTCAGAAGACTGACAAGCCAAGCTCATTCGTCTCCGCAGCGCCAATGGAACAGGCTGAGGGAAAGACCTTCAAGCTGGCAATGATAACCAACCATGGAAAGGGCGAGACCTTTTATCTAGGTGCTACCGGCGCAGTCAAAGACGTGGCGCAAGCCGTCGACTGCTCCATTGACGCTAAGACTACCCTGATTTGCGACGGCAAGGGCCTCTCCTACAGCCCCGGACACACTTTCGACAGCAATCCAGTTGCCTTGACAAGGATTGGCGCAAAGAGCACCGGGTTCACAATTGGAGCCAACGATGTTGTGGAGTGGAAGAATGGAGGAACCAAGATAAATATTTCGACACACGTCGGTCAAACCAAGTTGTTCGCTGAGGTCTGCAATGGTTCTGGACACGGCGACAAGGAAGGTGGAATGAATGGATTCGTACCCGCTCTCATCAAGGCGGTGTACACTGATAAGCAGACACCGGCATAGAGGCGCCACGGAAGAGAGTAATTGATTGTCGGGCGGAGATTGTGGTGGAACGTCAATCAGTGCACGCATCTGTTGAACTGAAGCTTCAATTCCAATCGAAAACATAATTTTCTTCATCGTCAAATGTTTTCTTACGTAACATTATCGGTGAATATCGTGTCAAGTTTGCAGGCAGAGACTCACGCCAGGCACACGGTATTGCCGAGACCAATTACCGCCATTCCGCAAAAGAAATGAACTGCCAGTAAGTTAAGCAACATATTGAACACCCACAGTATCCAAGACAGGCTTGGTTTATTCTGTATTGAGAAAATGTTGGACATGGAAGGAACGGACCACTCGCGTCTCTTTCTTCTCATGCCTCCAGCAGTGTGGTCTATAAGACTGCTTACGAAAAGTGCAAAATCTAAGTGTCCAAAAACGTTGATTTCCAGCCCTTGCAAGGTCCGAAAAGCATGACTGTCGCCGTTAGAAACGATCTAGAGAGGAGGATGCAAATCGTTCTGAAGCAGAAATCCCGATGCGGATTCGATCCTCTGAGACGCGTCTATAGCCGGCTCGGTAGGGCCCGAACTTCATACCAAACATTAGGAGTCTTATGGGCCTTTGTATAAAGAGGCTGAGACGGAATTGAACATCTGGCGAACAGTATTGGGGATGTTCTTGCTTGGTGTTTGTTGTGGAAGGACTCAGAATCTTGCGTGGCTGCCGGGGTTGGGGACCGGGTCAATCTCGGAGATCTCGAAAACATCCACACCATCTCCCATTACTACCGACTTCACTATGTCTCATCAACACCAATGTCAACTCGTCTCCGCCCCCTCAACCTACAGAATAAGTGTATGGTGGTATCGCTGCAGGAAGAAGTTCTGTATGTCCTTGCAACACCATGGAAACCGATCGAATCAAGTCTCTCTCTGAATCAGATCAGAACCTCCATATCTTGGTAAAAATTCCGGACGTCTCTTCTCGAGCGACCCGAAGCGTCACAGCTAGGGAAATCCGATGACTACAGAAGGAGGTCACTCTCGGATCTAGCCTGGCCTGGACGACCAAGAGGAGCAAGCACAAGACGAATCCTTCCTTGGAAGAACATCAGATTTGAGAGCTTCAAATTTGAGCCGAGCTTAAGGTCTTAGATCGATGGCCTTATGCAGGACTAAAGCTTTGGATCGTATCCTCATGTGAGTCACATTCATGCACACTTCCTTTGTCACGAGCGACAGCGAAAGGCTTTGTGCACAATGCCGACCATCTTTCAGAAAAAACAGGGCTAAAAATATATGCCCAGGGCAGTTTCAAGCTCCTGATGATCTGAGTTCTAGACTTCAGAGTCCAGCCACAGAGGTACCCCTAAACGAAGCCCAAGCCCAGATGTCTCCTGCATCTGTCAGGCTGGCATCGTTATACACTGAGCCGGTTCGTTAGGCCAGACTCTTCCTTTATCAAGTCTGAATTCCTCAGCCCGGCGCTCATCAATGAACGTTTGCCAATCAAACCCATGAACTGGCATGAACGGCGTCCTCTCACATGCAGCCCAGATACCCTAACCCTCGAGATCAGTTCTGTTGGGTCGAAGTCTGCAGGTCCTCTGCTGACGCGCGGAACCGGTGCCGAGCATCACGGCGATCCGGCGCCTTAAGGAACCGGGATACGTATCATGGCTGGACGATATCTCAGGACGATTTTGAAGGCTCTTGCGTAGTGGTGACTTCGCAATGAAGGATAGTTTATTTTTGCTATGAATGTGGCGACCGAGTGGCAGTAGATCGGAGAGTCTATGTCGATCCGAAATGGTGGCGAATCAGAGGCTGTTATCATCGGAGATTTAGAAAAGATGAAATAAGAGCCAATGGCATCAATGACTGGAACTAGGGAAAAGCGAGCTTAAAGAATCGGAAGAGTAGTAGGATAATTGGCTGATTGGAAACAAGGAGATCGCGCCGTGGCCACGGTCCGGATCGGATCAAAGAACCCCTCACTGTCTCAACCTTCTGAACGCCAATAAGGTTGGCATTACGTGGACTAGACTCTGTAAGTCGCGTGTTAGTGAGCACACCGTGTGTATCCCCGGGATTCATTGGAAAAACCAGAAGCTTACTCTGCCGTCACTCAAATGTCTCGACAAGCTCGCCTCAAAGTCGTTGCATACTGGCAAAAACAATTCCAGCCTTTCATGGACATTTCATATCAGATGTCTGCCTGTCATATCAACGCCCCGTTCAACTTGCTCACCTGGACATTATCCCATTTGGATAATGTCCGCCTTGCGGACCGGAACGCAAGCAGTAGTCTGCGGACCATCGGTGCTCCTGACACACCCCTGAAGCTCAGAATATCGAGTGACACCCAACAAGCCGGGAGGGTCTAGATTCCTCAACGGGCAATACTTCCCGTGTACATTCTCCCGCGCAAAAAGAGTCACAATCTCCACCACATGAAGCTACGCCTGTGGACATGTCAGCCACCAAATCATCGTGCAAGCATTTCCATTGCACCCTGGGTAAACCATGACAGGGACGCATTGGAGAACTGCTGCAATGACCTCCACGTTTTCCAACAATCATCAAGATCCACACATCGTGCGCTCTTACCCATCCCAAAATCCAACGCTGCCTTCTCATAAATTCTGCCCTCTTTCTTCCTTAGTATCCTTCTCCGACTGGGGCCGTTTACATCTCATCATCAACACCAACATCAACGCCAAGTCTGCACGACAAATCTTCCAAAAACCGGCGAAAACAGACATGATTGGCCAAACATCGAAGCAAGGGCGAACAAGAAATCTGCACATGAATGTTTCACCCTCCTCTGCTTACCGCCATTTCAAATCACAAAATACCGAGCTTCGGCAGGCAATCCCTCAATCCCTACCCATACTCCTAGTATCAGCGCACCAGTTCTTGTACTGTAGAGGCAGAACCACCTCATCTCCTTCCAAAGTCTAAAGCAAAGCTTCCATCCTACTCTACTCTTCTCTACCTTTCACCAAGTCTCACTCCCACAGTCAGATTCTGTGCTCGTTCTTGCAGGCGAGAAACCCGGGGGAGTTGGAATTCGAATGGCGAAAATCGTGCATGCGTTTGCTTTTGGGGTTCATCCAATGGTAGGGTGGAAGTTTTGCAGCCGCAAGCGAGATGGGAAGTATGTCATGTCAAGATCGAACCAATGAGATGGAGACGGAGGGAGTTCCGTTATTCACCTGCGGTTTGCAGTCGTGGAGGTCTCATTATGCACTTGGTTTTGTTATTTCGTGCGGCCTATACATGTCTGGTAGATTCTAGCGATTCGGTATAATTTTGTACAGTGGTGATATCTAGTGTGTTATGCTAGTGAACACACTCGACCCCCCTTAGAGGAAGACAACTCAATTCATTTACAAAGACGAACGTTTGGTACTCTCTAAACGCTGAAACGTGGATACCAGAGTATATATGGACAGAAAGACAACGCTTGCTACCACACCATGGGCAGGGGATATATCTTCCTTAACAAGATACCAGAAAGGAACACACAGCCACACCACTAATCCATCCATGCTCTCGCAGCACACTGATACATGAAGCTACCCTATACCAAATTAAGCACAGCCACCACGCTGAATGCTTCGGCCTCGTCAACGCAAAACACCAAATACAGGCTCGTTATATACACACCTCACTTCTCCCTCAGATGATTTAAATCCCTTACTTCTGCACCTGCTACCAGTTTATCGAACGCAATAGTGATGACCACCAAGAATAAAAACCTGCATGCATATCGTGAACATCGTTATGATCACTTGCCGCTTTTCTTTGTCGCCGCCTCGGGCACGCCTGTTTTCACTGACGTCGAGCCCAGGCTGTTACTCCCTGAACGGCGTCACCGACAGGACTCGTGGTGGGTGTGGTGGTGGCAAGCCGTTGGTTCGGGGCTGGGGAGAGATCGCCTTCTCTCAGAGACGACATCTGATCACGATTAGCCGAGTGGACGTGAAAACTGAAGACAGAGTAGACTCACTGGACTGATTGGCGACCCTGGGCCTTCACTCATCGATATGGATGGCCGAACACTTCCTTTTGCGGGTTCAGGAGTCATGATTCGCTCCAGAGAATCTTCGTCGATCGGCGTGTCAGGCACAATATTCCCATCCCTTTTCGTTGTTACAGAAAGTTCAAACACCTCCTCCGTTGAAGTGGGCTGTGGTGCGTGATCCGATGTTCTGTACACACCCCCATCAGTGTTGATCCTCCTGTTTTCAAGCTCTTGCTTGTCTAGTGGCGTTTGCGTATTTTCCCTCTCGTTGTCCGACCTGATTCTGTCTTGCTCTTTCTTCCGCTGCATCCTGATCTCCAGGGATCTCCGTTTGGAGCGTGCGTCACTGACAACTACATCAAGCCTCTCGTTCGTATCTAGCTCCTTCAATGAAGCCGTCTCGGCGCCACCGTCCAATTCAGCAGGTTTCCACATGGACCCAGGTAGTTCGGCCACGATCTGTGACTTGTCGTTAAGCTCCGCAACTATTTCATCAGGAGATGCTAGCTCATGGGTCTTTTGGAGCTTGAATTCCCCAGTAAGCTCATTGATAAGTTTTTCCCTGCCAAGGCCAGTACGACGGCGGTAGACATAGATGGCTATCCCAAGGAGCCCAAGGACGGTGAGGGTAACAACAATGCCAATGCCCGCCTTGGCACCAATGGGCAAGGCATCGGATTTCGCTTGCTTCGCTGATGGAGTTGTCGTGCTGTTCCTTCCATTAGGTGCAAGTAGGGGCTTAGGTAAATTGTTTGGCTCTGAGAAATTCATGGATCTGGAAACATCGCTTAGCCAGGGGAAAATAATCCAAAGACCAAAGAGTCACGCACCGATCAATAATATGGAGTACACCATTGTAGACCAACCAATCTGTGGCGGTGACCTTGGCTTCGTTGATGTACGTGTCACCGTCAATGATTCGCATTGTCGCATTTTCGCCATGCTGGGACGTCATCGTATAATCGTTCTTGAACTCTGTTGAGTACAGTAGATAGTTGGGGAAAAAATGATAGTCTGTCAAGGCAACAAGGTAATCGGTTGTGTAGATTGAAAGGTCGTGTGCGTTATCGTTGGGAATGAAGCTTGAAGATTGAATGTCAGCTAAAATGGCAGTGCAAGCAGTGCGAGACATACAGAGTGAAATAGTCTGCTGGCTGATTTTGGTGCGATGTTTCTTTGGGCAGCTTGGTAGCCAAATTGTAACCGGTGGTGAAGTTGCCGGCCTTGAGGGTCCCAATTGTGGTGCCTGGCACAGTGAGGACTTTATCAATCACATTTATCAGCCCTGGCAGGCCATTCTGTTCCACGTATGCAATATCCTCTGCCATTTCAGTAATTCGGTCGTACCAATGCTAGAATTTTTACTCACTGTAGTCGTGACCACGGATTCTAGATGGAGCCCTGATCGGAATATAGACTGGGTGGTGAACAGCTGCTCCACACGCTGGCCACCAGAAACATTCGTATATGAAGGATTGTTGAGTAAGGTGGGAAGGAACTGCGGTTCATCTCCAGCTCCGAAGAGCGGTACTCCCACCTGGGACATGATCGGATGTCGACCAACCAATACATGGTACTGTAAAGCAGCCATGATAGCTGCGGACGAGGTTTGATTCACGGTTGCAGTCTTGTTGAAGGCCAGAAACGCGTCATTCGAGGGGGCCAATACTAGGAGCGCAAGTAAGTCCAGTTTCTTGTATTGGTTGCGTGCTGATACTTACTTGTAAAATTCCCCTGGCTGATCTGTTGACTAAAAGATGGATATTTGTCGAGGTAGGATTTGAAAATGGTCAAATTCTGTGCAGCCAGCTGAGCAGCGAGCGCGGTTCCAACCTGAGCCGTCGCCAGCCCAGCGAAACAAAGAAGGTGCAACAAGAACATTGCCATTGTTATTGAGATCTGACACTGTAGACCATAGTACGTAGGACAACAACAAGCAGCAAGACCCATGAGCACTCGTCTTGGAGAGAAGGGCTGGGTCCCATAGAGATATGTAAGACCACTTCGAGGCTGGAACCATCAGTTCATCGGCCGTTCTCCGAGGCCGATGTTGGATCAAGCCTCTTCGATGCAAGGGATAGTGGCGTTCGACCATGGATAGGACGAAGTGCGGAGTTGCTTGCTGGCCGCAAATGAGAGAGGAGAGAAGAACACCATCGCTGCACAGGGCGTGATTGACGCAGAAAGGATCAACGCATTGCAGCAAATGCCCAGGACTTCGGCGTTCCCTCATTCGCTCTCCATGGCCGTGATATGTACTGTCCATCAGTATATGCAGGCCTCAGAGTCAGTTCCAGGCAGCCCCAGATGACAGAGGTCGCCGATGTTGATCATAGTCGTGATATCGATTGTATGTAGTTGGTCATGGTCACGGTTACGGTCGAGGTTGGGGACGGGAACGGGCTCCATTCCTTCTCTCGGCCTTGGCATATAGCACAACAAGTTCCAAGCTCCAAGCTTCATCTCACCAACGAACAATTCCATCGAGCAAGTGCTGGCTTTGGAGTGGGAGTACAACCCGAGCATACAGATTCTTATCCAAGGCTCGGTTCCGCCTGCGGGGGAATTCAGCCGCAAGGCCTCATTCCTACGCTAATCCCCATTGAACCCTACAAAGTCGATTGCCTGCAGCTGTCGGAGCCGAAGCTGGAAGATTGCCACTCGTTTGCAGGACTCGAGCCATAGCATCCGAACCTCCAGCTTTGGACATCTTATCCCCAGTCTTTCTTGTTTTCAGACTTCCCTGCCACAGCGAAACCAAGAGCTGAAGTCCCATGACCAATATTGGAATCTGGAAGTTCAATGACCTCAGCAGTCGTTTGGCTCATGATTGATCGCGATTGATTCCTCGCATGCTTGGTATCGAAAATTGTAACGATTTATTAGTATGGATCACTGGGTGCTTGGGGACAGCTGTTTACTGTTTGGGTTGTGACATGTGGATTCTTCTTTACTGCTGGTGGTATCGTAGGCGAAGGGAGGTACAAGTGTGAGAGACTGGAGAGACGAGATAGTGGAGATTAGATAGAGCAGTATCGCCTTCCGCTATGTGCTGCAAGACTGAATAGAGTATCGTACGGAGCCTATACAAGCCACTCGGCACTGCACACGCGTTGCTCCAAACTACATCTTCTAAACCCTCTTCACCAGTCTCCAATTTCTTATAGCTCGAACCCACTCCATCACCGCATGACAGGCGGTCTACTCTCCTTATTCCACTCCACCCTTGTCCTCACCCACTCCACCGCTTCCTCAACACCCGTCCCCGTCAACGCACTACAAGGCAAAACCCTACTGTCTCTCACACTCCCTCCCTTCTCCCCCTCAAAAACCCTCCTCACAAAGCCCTCCTTAATCCTCACAACCTCAACACAATCCTCCCGATCCTGCTTGTTCGCCAATACCAAAAGCGGAATCCCCGAAGTCTCAGAAGATTGGAGAATGGATTCGAGTACGAGCCGGCATTCTTCCAGGCGTCCGATGTTTTCTTTCCCTAGAGAGTTGGTGCCGTTGGCGTTGTCGTCTTGGAGGGTTGAAAGGTCGGCGTCACCGATATCTGTGGAGTCAAGGACGAAGATTATGGCGTGGCAACTGCTGTAATAGCTTTTCCAGATGTTGCGGAGGGAGTGTTGACCGCCTACGTCCCATATTTTGAGGTAGCACTTCAAGCATGTCAGCTCTGATGTATTTCGAGGTCTTTCTCTGCCTCGTTTTCAAGTCTTGACCTGTCCACGTTCTTGACCTCTCATCTCGAGATTCCTCCCTACCCGTGGTCCTTGATCCCACGACATGCGGTCTGTCTCAAGAAGGTCGGGACAAAGCGTACCTGCGGTAATGTGATTGTCGCAACATTTTGACCGACTGTCGGGACGGTTTTGAGATTGGGATGGTAGGGTGCTGAGGAGGTTGCGTTGATAGGGAGGGCTTTTATATTTTCGAGGAGGGTCGTTTTGCCAGCGTTGTCAAGGCCGAGGAGGAGGATGGAGTATTCTAGATGGAGTTGTTAATCTAGACTTGGACACGGGACAAGAATGGAGGGACAGCATATACCTTCTTTGCTGGTGGCATAGAGATAAATGCTCTTGGCCAGATGGTACATGTTGGAGTTGAAGCTACATGGCTTAATCGGGAAAGGTCCGTTGGTCGTGGAGAGGATCCCTGCTCTCACGATACACACGATACGCGTGAGGTCATCGTGAACACCACCTCGACTCTTGCGCCTCCCGTCCCACCACCACCAAAACAACAATGATATAGGCCCACCATATCGCCAGCTCTCCTCCCACCCGAGCTCCAATATATACAGCAAGCAATAATAATGGCTCCCGTCGACTCCTCCGTCGCAAACTCAAACGCGCTTCCCATCACCGTCCTTGCGCTCCAAACAGGCATCATAACAATCCTCCTAGCAACGATAACGCGCTTCATCCTCCGTGTACACAGCTCCCTCCCTCCAGCATTGAATACACGCGACGGCCACCCCTGGCACAAGAAATCCATTGCGCTCTTTTCTCTTCTCGCAATCACGAGCCTAGGACTCACGACATACCACGCGCTGGCATGGCGATACGCGTCGTATAACAACTGGGCGATTGAGTCGGGTGTGAATACGCCTGGTAGTTTGTGGAGTGGGTGGTATGCCAGTGCGAGTGAGAAGGGGGGTTTGCATGATGAATTTTCATTAAGAGCCTTGCTGAAGGGGGAGGACTGGCAATTGGGACGGTGGATGCAAGATTCTGACTTGCTGAGGGAGACGAATGAGGCTGCGCTTGGGACTGCAAGTGGCTTTTGGTGGACTTACCAGAACTTCGTGGGATTGATTGTCTGGAGTGTGTTTGTCGGTGTTGAAGGTATGCCTCCCTTAGCTTACATTGCGAGGCCTGGATCGTAGTAGATTGAGAAAGATGCTAATCAAGAATTCCAGGGCGATACAGAAATACTCCGACCTACGTGACTCTCTCTACGATCCTCCTCGCCCAATTCGCCTCCCTCTCCACGGCGCAATCTCTATTTTTCGTAATCCTTCTGCTCACACCTGTCCCACTAAACTCTGGTGCTCCAATCGATTCCGAATCACGCATCCTCACGCCCCATCCACAAGTCATCACGATTCCAGCTCTCCTGAGCTTCATTGGCCTTTCCTACCTAGGTGTCAAAATCTTTGACCCAGAAACACCAACAGCGTTTTACGAGACCGGAATCTGGACCTCAATTACGACAGCGGGATACTTCGCTCTTCCGCTTCTTCTGGCGACACTATTTCAGCCAAACTACCTGCACAAAGTCCATCGATTCAAGAGTGCCCATGCTGCGAGGAAGAGCTATGAAGATATCTTCCGTTCGCTTGCGCTCACGTCGGTGGCTATTCACGCCTACTTTACCTATCAAGCCGTAATCAACGAGGCGCCACCACACAAATACCTCCAGCATAACTACGTATGGAACACACATTCCAAAGAGGAAAACACCTGGATTGGTCAAGCACTTGGAGTCGTTGGAAGCATCGCCGGCACATTGAGTGATAATCCCGTGATCTCGCAAGTCGGATGGGATGTTATTCTTTCCACACTCTCGCTCTGCATCTGGTCCGTCGTCCACGGCGTTGACGTTAGCGCTATGCTTAGAAGTTCTGGCCTTGCTTGGAGTGTGGACAGCCTACCATCCTCCATACCCAAGATTAGCAAGAACAACAGCGGTCCTGGTGTCACGGTTTTGGCTGTTCTTTGTAGAATCACGTGACCTTAAGTCACGTGACCTGAGGACTTTATCTTGAGCTCTCCGCCGAGACCTCTACAACTCCTCATGCAATATTAATTTAATGTTTATGACTACGTTTCCACGTACCATGACAGTATATTGTATCAAGGTTTTACTACGGCAGGCTTTCCTATAATAAGCTAGTTGTACCAGATTCTCAAAGATGGCGACGCCGTCGCGCCATTTTACGCCTTTGAGAAGCGTTGCAGCCAATAAGACAGTTATAATTAGACTCCTACCGAACCTACCTATAGGAAGCGCTACGAGCGAGTCCCTCCACCTATCTACACCTTCCGCGAGTTAGTTATACGAGAATAAGGAGGAAACTATACTTTAGGAGGACGGCATTATTAACGAGACGTTAAGAGTTAACGAGAAACAGAGCTCCCTCTGTAAACATACTAAGGTATATATAGTAATATATAATAAGACCATCACCCTAGCAAGGCTAATAAGTTTAGAATGTGAAGGAAGTGCTAAAAATACTACGGTGCTAAAAGTAGAGCTAATATTACGGCGCTTACCCATCTAGATTGCTGTGGCTGGCAAGGTAGCTATACCGAGGTCATGTAAGGTACAGAATCGAGGTTCTACCGGAAAGGTTTTATATAGTCTCTACCGTTTCTATATTTATAGCTCTTCAAGCTACGTTCTATTAATAAAGCCTATCTATTAGTTTCCCTGCCTATTTAATATAACTGTCGAATACTACTATTAGCTGCTAAGCTGTTCCCTTTTACTATATACCCGCCTACCCGCCGTGATACTACGTAGCTTCTACCCTAAGGGGTAGCTACCTGCCTATTACCATAACTACCCTCCCCGAACTCCCTACTCGAGTCGAGAACGCTCAACACTTCGTCGAACTCGTATCTAGTAACCCCGAAGTATAGTACCTCTACCTAAAAGAGCTCTATAAATATGCTACCGACCTGACCGCTTAGGAAAACTATCTAAGCTACGAAACCACCCTCCTAAATAATAAGCAATCCGAACTGTAAGAGTAACTAGATAATAAGACTATAGAAGTTGTCGCTACCCGTACCCGAAACGATAAACTAGAACGAGACCTCTAGAATCTAAGGTCTATAAGAGATAAACTAGCCGGTACTACCGAGTACTAGGATACCCAGCTGGCAAATCGCGCTGAAGAGATTTTCCAACTACGTATAAAGCTTGAGGCTGCTATAGTTGCCGCTACCCCTACTATATCTACACCTGCCTCCGTCCCTACGATCGTACTACCTACTGAAGCCGCTCTAGCTACTGCGGTAGTAGAGAATCCGATTACTCCTACCTAGTCTACCGCCTCTTCCCGTCTTTCTGAACGACTTCCTAACCTAGAGAGCTTCGATAGAGATCGTAAGGATTTCCGCCGCTTCCA
>QWWL01000059.1:0-15080 GCA_003689335.1 Venturia asperata
AACTCGCGATCGTTTCGTATACCGAGGTTCTCTTATTATCGGTATATACTTCGCAAGTGAAGTCCGTTTTCGTCGTCTCTAAAGGACAGGTGTCCTTATCCGGTATCTTGGCACCGATCTCAAGTCTCTAAGTCTTATCTTCGAATCGGGTTCCAACATCGTCGCTATTATCGTGTATGGATATCTACAAATCAGTAATATAGATACCTCTTAGTAAAGTATATAGAAACACAAGTAAATATAGTAAAAGATACGTTACCAAGTAACTTCCTCCTCGCCATACATACCGACTAATATAAAGGACCTACGGTTCGACACATAGTGCAATTCCCTACGTTGGTTACCAAAAATGTAGTAGGAAGAGCGCTAGTAAGGTAAAGGCCAGATATTATCATCCGCCGTCAATAGGAACTCAGATCAGACGGAATGATAGGATAGAGGCAAGTTCAGATAGAAGCAAAGTACATTATTAAAGATAAGATAAAAGACCTCGAAAGACTACTCAAACGCATAAGGTACAAAAGTGATGTTGGTTAGGTATTTCCTAACCATTAGATAGATGCCGGGTCCGTCTATTATATACTCGTATAATAACGGTATGTCCCCACTACACTACGCTCCTACGCAATTTAATATCAAAATAGTGTTATCCCAAGCATTCATAATAATAGCGAGACGGCCTAACTATGAAGTCATCGTTATCAATCCTACTAAAGACTTTAACTAGTCTACTAAATAGCGGAGTTTAGCTTAAAGGCTTACTTAGCTTTCTACTACCAACCTGTCTAAGATATCTATCGAGGATTATAAGAAGTTTAGTAAAAAGATAGTCTACCTAACGCCTAAGGAAATCCGTGCTAAGCTACTACCGGCTCTACGTGATAAGCACTCCGCCTTTAATAAACGTAATACAGACTTCTTACCTAACTATTCCGCTAATAACTTTAAGATTGACCTTAAGCCGGGGTCCACTCTCCTATACAAACGGCCTTATAGAATATCTCGAGACGAATTAGCTGTAGTTAAGAAGTATATCGATAAACACCTCTCTAAAGGGTTTATAACCCCGAGCACTGCGGAAGGCTCGTCTCCGGTCATCCTCGTCAAAAAGCCTAGTAGAGGACTTAGGTTCTATATAGATTACCGCGGGCTAAATACTATTATAATTAAGAATAGGTACCCTATCCCTCTTATCCGTAAGATATTAGATAGACTCTACCGTACTATACGTTACTCTAAGCTCGATATTATTACTATATTTAATCGTCTCCGCGTACGAGAAGGAGACCAGGACCTTACGACCTTTACTACCCGGTACGGAGCCTTCAAATACGAAGTTATGCCGTTCGGCGTATGCAACGGACCCGGGTCCTTCTAATTATATATTAACTCGGTACTACAGCAATACATCGACCTATTCGTTTATATCTATCTCGATGACGTGCTAATCTACACGCAAGGTAGTGAACGAGACTATTACAATAAAGTAAGGACGGTTCTCGAACGCCTAGAATCTGCAGGATTATACTACGACATTAATAAATACGAATTCAACGTTACTAGTATCAAGTTCCTTGGCCTGATCATTACTACCGACGGTCTCCGAATAGACCCTAAGAAGATTAAGATAATCTAGGATTAGAAGACCCCTAAGAATATATATAATATTCTCTCCTTCCTTAGGTTCTATAACTTCTATCGAAGGTTTATCAGGTCATTCTTAGTAATTGCTTCGCCCTTAATATAGCTTACTAAAGGTATCACCGACTGGAAGCCTAGTAAACTGCTACCGTTCTAATAGAATAACATAATCTATAGAGCAGCTTTCTAGAAGATGAAGGAAGCCTTTAACCCCGACCTTATCCTATCCCACTTTGACCCAACGAAAGAAACGTGGGTAGAGACTAATATATTAGATACTATTGTCGCTAGAATACTATCCTAAATGTACGGCGACGTCCTTAAGCTAGTCGCCTTCTTTTCCAAGAAGATGTCTCCTACTGAATACAATTATAAGATATACGATAAGGAACTATTAGCTATAGTTAGGGCCTTCGAAGAATAGCGACCCGAGCTCGCTAGTATTGATACTAATAACCCTACCAAAGTTAAAACTAATTATCGTAATCTTTAATGGTTTATAACCACGAAGCAGCTCAACCCACGGTAGGCACGGTAGAGTGAGTTTCTTACCCAGTTTAACTTTAAGATCTAGTATAGGCCAGGAGTTCAAGGATCCAAACCAGACGGACTAACTCGAAGGCCGGGAGATATACCAGTTAAAGGAAACGATCCTCGTAATACGTATCGCACGCAGTAGGTCTTGAAATCCAGGCACCTAGTAGTAGGAGTTCCTCCTCCTCCGAACGAAGAATCGGTCCAAGGTAAGGAAACCGTTCAATGCGAGAAACCTGTATAATAGCTAGGAACGGGCAATACCAGAGAAGCCACTAGGCTGTCGGCTTTACTATTCGAGGATAGCGATACTAAGGCATAGATTCGTCAACTATATAAAAAGGATCCAGTCGCCCAAGCTATTAGAGATGCCATTGACAAATACGAAATTACTACTCAGCTGAAATGTCACTTCCCCGGCCATAACATCGCGGACTTTATAAGAAGATAGAAGCTAATCTTTATACAAGACCGCTTATATATTCTAGACCATCTACTATTGCGCCTTCGACTATTTAAGACCGCCCACGACTCCAAAGTAGGTGGCCACGGTGGAAGAACGGCCACTTATAACCTTATATACCGCAGTTATTACTGGCCTAGTATGTCGCTAGACGTCGCACAATACGTATCTAATTGCCGCCACTACCTAAGGGTTAAAAAGTCACGCTAGAAGAAACAGGGACTTCTTCAACCGTTACCAGCACTACGAAGGCCATTTCATGACCTCTCTATAGACTTTATCGTCGATCTCCCTCCTTCAAAGAACTCCGACAGCGGTAAAGTCTATACTAACATCCTAGTTATTGTTTACCGTCTTACTAAACGCCGGAAGTTCGTCCCTATAGTTAAGATAACCTTAAGGGCGTTAGCTCGAGTATTTAAACGAGAAGTATAGAGAGATTGGGGGTTCCCTAAGACTATTATCTCTAATAGAGGGTCTAACTTCACCTCTAAATTCTAGATATACCTCTATAAGCGTGTAGAAACTAAACTAATCTTCTCTACTGCCTTCTACCTAGAGATAGATAGTTAGTCTAAGATCGTAAACGCCTTCCTTGAGTAGTATATCCGTGGATTCTATAATTACGCTTAAAGCGATTGGTGTAACCTCCTCGTATTAGCGGAGTTCTTTTCTAATAATAAGGTCAACTCCTTAATAGGAGTGTTACCTTTCTTCGCCTCTTATTATTGCCATCCACGTACTAGTATAGAACCGCCGAGTCGGGATTAGGTAAAATCGGAATTGGATCGTTCGGACGTCGATACCATTGCCACCCGTAAATAAAAACTCTAGGAGTATCTTTAATAGGAGATTGAATAGGCTGCACAGTCACATGCGCTGCAAGCTAATAAGAAGCGTCGACCTCACCCTTAATATTAAGTAGGAGATAAGATAATACTTTCTACTAAGAATATTAGAACCGAGAGACCTAGTAAGAAGCTAGACTATACTACTATAGGACCTTATCCTATCAAGCGTATTATATATAGTGGGAAAGTATACGAGCTTAACCTGCCCTTAAACTTGCGATAGTTACACCTAGTTTTCTACCCAAGCCTGTTAACAGCGCTCCCTAATCCCGCTGAAAACCCTCCTTACCTGGGGTAGTATATGCTACCACCTCCTCCGGTTACTATTCTTCGAGATAGAGACGAAGCGCTATAGTAAGAATAGGATATAGAGGCAATCCTAGCCTTAGGATAGAAGGCTGTACGAGGGAAGGTTAGCCGAGGGAAGAAAAGGAAAACGAACCTATAGTACTACGTTAAATAGCTAGGTTACGAAAACGTATCCTAGCATCACGTTAAAGACCTCACTAGATGCGACGAGAAGCTAGCCTTGTACTATTATCTATACCCTAACGCCGATGGACTACTACGGGACTTCAAGCCTCCTACTAACTAGACTCTACTACCGGACCTTGAGAAGGACCATCCTGAAGGAAGACAAAACGCCTCCGATTCGATAGCTAACCCCGAAGAACTCGCCGCTACGACTCCCTATCCGAACGTTGATAAGTAACTAGGGTATTATTAGTGCCCTTGGCCCTTAGTGGTAGATAACTATACTTCTCGATCTTTAACGGTTCGGTTCTTAGTCTCGTGCGAAGACTCCTAAAGCCTACTTATTTTACTATCCGCCTTACTCTTTTCTTCTACCACCCTCAGTCGCTTCCTTAGTATGTAAGAGAACTGCGGTCCCTTAGATTACATACCTGGTAGACGACTATTAGCCGGCGCCGATGTGACGTACATGAGAGGACTGCGTGTCACTCAGATCGTGTACTAATCAGAAGCATTTTCTACCCCTAAACTAATAAATACATATGAGAGGACTGCGGCCTCAGATTGTGTATAAGACTTGGCGAAAGACGCTAGCCCTATTAGGTATTTATATATTTGTTTTCTATTACTAATCGACTCAACTCGGCCAAAGCGATGCTTCTATTACGCGCGTAACTTCGCGCACTATACGTGCTACTGTCGCGATTCAATATCGTGGCCCCTACTCCCGCATGTTCGCCGCAACCCCACGCTTATACCGGACGGAAATAGACCTTGTATAGCTACTTGGAAATAGAGTTATCGTAATTAGTTTAAGCCCTATCGTCGCGGAGTATAACGACACCTTAGGGGGGGGTTATATCACGGTTTTAGCTGTTCTTTGTAGAATTACGTGACCTTAAGTCACGTGACCTGAGGACTCTATCTTAAGCTCTCCGCCGAGACCTCTACAACTCCTCATGCAATATTAATTCAATATTTATAACTACGTTTCCACGTACTATGACAACCCCGTCTTCCATACCTCGCTATTGCGACTAATCAACGAAGACGAAGCTCTGCCCGGCTAAGTACAAGAACTACCGCCACTAGTCGAGATTAACGGCGAATAAGAGTACTATATCGAGAAGGTTAGTAACTCCCGGTATAATAGTAGACGCAAGCGCCACGAATACCTTGTAACATAGCGAGGATATAACGAAGAATCCTAGGAACTATAGGTCGATATTAAGGATACCGCGGCCGCAGCCGAATTTAAGCGGGAATACCCCGAGAAGGCTATTCTATACTAGAATAAGCTGCCACAAACTGCCACGAACTGCTACTAATTTAGAATACTAGAGGGCTGTCTTTAGGAGGGGGGTACTATCACGGAGTAACACTAAGAGTGTTACTATAAACTGGTTACACGTAATAGCGCGAACGCTCGAGCCCGAGAAAACTCTTCTATTTATTCCGCAAACTTCTCCTATACTTAGATTCTTCACGCAACGTCTTAACTCTTAGAACGATAATACTATTAACTTCTTTCACGATCGCTTATAGCTGGTACGACTAGTCACTCGTTAACGTGACTTACAAACACCTCTATCGCTCCCGTGATAGTTAGCTATCGGATCGGAGGTATTTTATCTTCCTTTAGGATAGTCCTTCTCAAGGTCCGGTGGTAGAGTCTAGTTAGTAGGAGGCTTAAAGTCCCGTAGTAGTCTATCGGCGTTAGGGTATAGATAATGGTATAAGGCCAGCTTCTCGTCGTATCTAGTAAGGTCTTTAACGTGATACTAGGATACGTTTTCGTAACCTAGCTATTTAACGTAGTACTATAGGTTCGTTTTCCTTTTCTTCCCTCGGCTAACCTTCCCTCGTACAGCCTTCTATCCTAAGGCTAGGATTGCCTCTATATCCTATTCTTACTATAGCGCTTCGTCTCTATCTCGAAGAATGGTGACCGGAGGAGGTAGTAGTATATACTACCCCGGGTAAGGAGGGTTTTCAGCGGGATTAGGGAGCGCTATTAATAGGCTTAGGTGGAAAACTAGGTATAACTATCGTAAGTTCAAGGGCAGGTTAAGCTCGTATACTTTCCTACTATATATAATACGCTTAATAGAATAAGGTTCTATAGTAGTATAGTCTAGCTTCTTACTAGGTCTCTCGGTTCTAATATTCTTAGTAGAAAGTATTACCTTATCTCCTACTTAATATTAAGGGTGAGGTCGACGCTTCTTGTTAGCTTATAGCGTATATAACTATATAGCCTATTCAATCTCCTGTTAAAGATGCTCCTAGAGTTTTTGTTTACGGGTAGTAATAGTATCGACGTCCGAACGATCCAATTCCGATTTTATCTAATCCCGACTCGGCGGTTCCATACCAGTACGTGGATGGCAATAATAAGAGGCGAAGAAAGGTAATACTCCTATTAAGAAGTTAACCTTATTATTAGAAAAGAACTCCGCTAATACGAGGAGGTTATACTAATCGTTTTAAGCGTAATTATAGAATCCACGGATATACTACTTAAGGAAGGCGTTTACGATCTTAGACTAACTATCTATCTCTAGGTAGAAGGTAGTAGAGAAGATTAGTTTAGTTTCTATACGCTTATAGAGGTATATCTAGAATTTAGAGGTGAAGTTAGACCCTCTATTAGAGATAATAGTCTTAGGGAACCCCTAATCTCTCTATACTTCTCGTTTAAATACTCGAGCTAACGCCCTTAAGGTTATCTTAACTATAGGGACGAACTTCCGGCGTTTAGTGAGACGGTAAACAATAACTAGGATGTTGGTATAGACTTTACCGCTATCGGAGTCCTTTAAAGGAGGGAGATCGACGATAAAGTCTATAGAGAGGTTATAAAATAGCCTTCGTAGTACTAGTAACGGTTGAAGAAGTCCCTGTTTCTTCTAGCGTAACTTTTTAACCCTTAGGTAGTGGCGGCAATTAGACACGTATTGTACGACGTCTAGCGACATACTAGGCCAGCAATAACTGCGGTATATAAGGTTATAAGTAGCCGTTCTTCCACCGTGGCCACCTACTTTAGAGTCGTAGGCGGTCTTAAACAGTCGAAGGCGTAATAGTAGATAGTCTAGAATATATAAGCGGTCTTATATAAAGATTAGCTTCTATCTTCTTATAAAGTCCGCGATATTATAACCGGGGAAGTGACATTTTAGCTGAGTAGTAATTTCGTATTTATTAATAGCATCTCTAATAGCTTGGGCGACTGGATTCTTTTTATATAGTCGACGAATCTGTGCCTCAGTATCGCTATCCTCGAATAGTAAAGCCGATAGCCTAGTGGCTTCTCTAGTATTGCCCGTTCCTAGCTATTATACAGGTTTCTCGCATTAAACGGTTTCCTTACCTTAGACCGATTCTTCGTTCGGAGGAGGAGGAACTCCTACTACTAGGTACCTAGATTTCAAGACCTACTGCGTACGATACGTATTACGAGGATCGTTTCCTTTAACTAGTATATCTCCCGGCCTTCGAGTTAGTCCGTCTAGTTTAGATTCTTAAACTCCTAGCCTGTACTAGATCTTAAAGTTAAACTAGGTAAGAAACTTACTCCACCGTGCCTACCGTGGGTTGAGCTGCTTCGTGGTCATAAACTATTAAAGATTACGATAATTAGTTTTAACTTTAGTAGGGTCATCAGTATTAATACTAGCGAGCTCGGGTCGCTATTCTTCGAAGGCCCTAACTATAGCTAATAGTTCCTTGTCGTATATCTTATAATTATATTCAGTAGGAGATATCTTCTTAGAAAAGAAGGCGACTAGCTTAAGGACGTCGCCGTGTATTTAGAATAGTATTCTAGCGATAACAGTATCTAATGCATCAGTCTCTACCCACGTTTCTTTCGTTGGGTCAAAGTGGGATAGAATAAGGTCGGGGTTGAAGGCTTCCTTTATCTTCTAGAAAGCTACTCCATAGATTGTGTTATTCTATTAGAACGGTAGTAGTTTACTAGGCTTCTAGTCGGTGATACCTTTAGTAAGCTATGTTAAGGGCGAAGTAATTACTAAGAATAACCTGATAAACCTTCGATAGAAGTTATAGAACCTAAGGAAGGAGAGAATATTATATATATTCTTAGGGGTCTTCTAATCCTAGATTATCTTAATCTTCTTAGAGTCCATTCGGAGACCGTCGGTGGTAATAATCAGGCTAAGGAACTTGACACTAGTGACGTTAAATTCGCATTTATTGATATCGCAGTACAATCCTATAGATTCTAGGCGTTCGAGAACCGTCCTTACTTTATTATAATAGTCTCGTTCACTACCTTGCGTGTAGATTAGCACGTTATCGAGATAGATACAAACGAATAGGTCGATATATTGCTACAGTACCGAGTTAATATATAATTAGAAGGACCCGGGTCCGTTATATACGCCGAACGGCATGACTTCGTATTTAAAGGCTCCGTACCGGGTAGTAAAGGTCGTAAGGTCCTAGTCTCCTTCTCGCACGCGGAGACGATTAAATGTAGTAATAATATCGAGCTTAGAGTAACGTATAGCACGGTAGAGTCTATCCATGTCACGGGAGCGATAGAGGTGTTTGTAAGTCGTACTAGCTATAAGCGATCGTGAAAGAAGTTAATAGTATTATCGTTCTAAGAGTCAAGACGTTACGTGAAGAATCTAAGTATAGGAGAAGTTTGCGGAATAAATAGAAGAGTTTTCTCGGGCTCGAGCGTTCGCGCTATCACGTGTAACTAGTTTATAGTAACACTCTTAGTATCACTCCGTAATAGTACCCCCCTTCTAAAGACAGCCCTCTAGTATTCTAAATTAGTGGTAGTTCGTGGCAGTTTGTAGCAGCTCATTCTAGTATAGAATAGCCTTCTCGGGGTGTTCCCGCTCAAATTCGGCTGCGGCCGCGGTATCCTTAATATCGACCTATAGTTCCCAGGATTCTTCGTCATATCCTCGCTATATTATAAGGTATTCGTGGCGCTTGCGTCTACTATTATACCGGGAGTTACTAACCTTCTCGATATAGTACTCTTGTTCGCCGTTAATCTCGACCGGTAGCGGTAGTTCTTATACTTAGCCGGGTAGAGCTTCGTCTTCGTTAATTAGTCGTAATAGCGAGGTATAGAAGACGGGGTAGGCTTTTATACTCGTAGAGAGTTCGAGTTAGTAAGCGTAAGAGGAGACGACCTTCTTAATTCGGAAAGAATCTATAGATTTCTAGTCGAGCTTCTTAGCGGGTCTTCTTATCTTTAGGTTTCGGATATCTAATATAATAGAGTCGCCAACTTGGTATACGGGTACTAGGTAGCGCCGTCGGTTTACCTTCTCTTCGTAAACCGCCTGGGCCCATTTCATCTCGTTATAGAGGTAGGTCTTAATATCCTTCATATCTTCGACGAATCGATTAACCTCTTATACTTGTTGTCGTTGGTAGGCGGGTCGTATAGTGCTAGTAGGAGGTTTAAACCCCATTCTCGGGTGCTAGCCGTTGTTTACTAAGAACGGTATTACTCCTGTCGTCTTAGACACGGTATTGTTTACTTTGAACTCTACTATTAGAGTCTAACGAACCCAGTCATCCTGTAGGTAGGCTACGTAGGCACGCAAGTACTATTCTATTATAGTATTTATCCGTTCGGTCTGTTCGTCTATTTCTAGGTAGAAGGCGGTAGACAATCGGGCTTCGATCTTCAGCTGTTTAGTAAGTTCGTCCTAAAAGACGGAGACGAACTAGCTACCTCGATTAGAGATAATCGTATCTAGTAATCCGTATAGTTTCTAAACGTACGTAAGGAACAATCGTGCTACGTCACGTACTTTAATAGAGGCGCACGGAATGAAATGTGCTATCTTGCTCAACCGGTCTATAACGACTATTACGTTTGTGTAGCCCTCTAATTTCGGTAATTCGACGATAAAGTCGACTAAGATGTCCTTCCATCTCCTCTCGGGTACGGGTAGGGGTTTTAATAAGCTACTATAGGCTTCTCGGGATACTTTCGATCTTTAATAGGTGTGATAGCTACGTATAAAACGTCTCATAGTATCGTACATCTGTAGCTAGTAATATTGTCGAGATAAGATCTCCAAAGTTTTCGTACGGCCTAGGTAGCCGCCTACGGGTGATTCGTAAACGTAGCGGAGTAGTTTGATTTTCAACTCATCGGAATTCGGTAGAACGAGTCGATCTCGGAAATATAGGCGGTTGTCTCGGACTTCGCATTCTAATAGACTGATCTTTTTCGACCTACGTTCTCCATTTTAGAGCAATCCTAAGACTTCTTTAATAAACTCGTCGTTGTCGTATTTATTATAAATAATCTATTCGATCGATCTATCTATCTCGATAGGATTCAGCTCTTTAAAGAGTTCGGGGCGTAAGAGAGTCTATTTTCGGTAGAGACGTGCTTCTTCCTAAGTAGATTAATCTTAGGATCGTCGGGTTAGGGTATCGGGCTTCTATCCTTATAATCCTGGTCGATAGACGATGGAAAACTAGAATCGGGAGAGGTATTCGGACTAGCGGGCTTGTCGGTAGCTAAGTTATTTCGTGGTATAGAAATACTATAGGTTCTTATAGTTACTAAGAACCTTGATCGGAAAAGCGGCTCCTTTAAGTTCCGGGCGCTATTGTTCGAAACATCTAATAATAGCGAGTAATTCTTTATCGTAAATCTCGTAGTTGCATTCGGCAGGGGATAGACGATAGGAATAGAAGGTAACGGGGTAGAGTTTTCTATCGGTTCTATATTGAGATAAGACGCCTCCGGAGGCGTAGTCGGATGAGTCGGCTTCTATAATATAGGCTAATTCGGGATCGAAGTGCTTTAGGATCGGTGTAGACGTAAAAGTAGTTTTTAGGGCTTGGAAAGACTTCCTATATTTATCGTTAAATAGGAACGGAACGTCTTTTCGGGTTAGTCGGACGAGTAGTGCGACGATCTAGGAGAAGTCGGAGATAAAGCGACGGTAAAAGTTAGTAAAGCTAATAAAGGCTCGAACGTCCTTTACGTTCGAAGGATCTTTCTATTTAGTAACTACTTCGACTTTCTTCGGGTCTATTCTAATTCCTTCTATCGTAATAATAAGTCCGAGGTAGAGGACTTCGGTCTTATAAAATTCGTACTTATTAATATCGAGTTAGAGTCCGGCCTTACGTAAAGCTTTCAAGATCAGATCTACGTGGGTTCGGTATTCGGACAGGGAGTCGCTATAGACGAGGATGTCGTCGATGTAAGCGGTATAGAAGATATTAAGGTAAGGGCGGAGGACATCGTTCACGTAATATTAGAACGTGCTCGGAGCGTTCGCGAGTCCAAACGGTATAACAAGGTACTCGAAAAGGCCGTATCGTGTTCGGAAGGCGGTTAGCTATTCGTCTTCTTTAGCGATGCGGAGACGGTTAAATACGGCGATAATATTAAGTTTCGTATAGTATTTTACTTTGCTAAGGCGGTTTAGTGTTTCCTGGATCAACGGGAGCGGGTATCGGTTTTTAACCGTAAGGGCGTTTAGTACTCGATAATTAACACAGAAACGGAGGCTACCTCCTAGTTTCTTAACGAAGATTATAGGAGCTGTAGCGGGGGATAAGCTTGCTCGGATAAATCCCTTAGCGAGGTACTCGTCGAGGTACTTCCGTAGAACCTTAAGTTCGTTCTGGGACATATTATATAGTAGACTAAAGCTGGGTTATTTACTAGGTTTAAGTTGGATCTTATAGTCGTAAGGTTAGTAGTCGGGTAGGACGTCAGACTTCTTTCGTAAGAAGACGTTAAGGTACTCGTGGTATTCTTTCGGTACTTTCGTACGCGGGTCGGTGTGTGTTTTCGGGGCTAGAGCTTTCTCGATATCAGATATCGTAATAGCGAAGAGCTCGTATTCGGGTTTTCGTACTAGTCGGACAAGTGGAATAGCTCCTATAGCGTAGATATCTATCTCGCTATCTATCTTCGAGGAACTATCTCGTTCAGATTCAGGTTCGGGTTCGGGTTCAGGTTCGGGTTTAGGTTTAATTAAGGTACGTCTAAAGCTATACTTCTAGTTATCGTACTTCCTCCGTATAGATAGAGAGGATCGGTTTCGGGCTCGGGTTCGTGCTTCGGGTCGAGTAGGTAAGAGGGGTTCCTCTACTAGTTCGGGTTCGTGTTTTCTACAGCTATCCGCTGTAAAGTTTACTTTATAGTTTGCCTAGTTAAAGACAACCTCGTGTTTCTTCATCTAGGGGAGGCCTAGGATGATATCGTGTTTTCTAAGAGTAGTAATATATAAAGAGATCTTCTCTTTATGTCCTTCGTGTTCGAGTTTAAGGGAGGCTACGTGTGTAATCCTCCCAGCCGTAGTTCGTTTTCTAGTAAAGCCAGTGACGTCGATATATCTTAAGAGTCGGTTTAGTTTCAGGTCGTGTTATTGCGCGAAAGATCTATTAATAAATCCTATACTAGTAGCTCTACTATCTACTATGGATTCCACTCGAATAGAGATGGGTCCTTGGGTAATTTAGTAAGGGATAGTAATTAGTCTTTTCCAGTTGGAGCTCGCAAAGGAGGTATAGTTAACGTAGACCTTGCGGTGACGTCCCGAGTGGCGACTTACGCTCGGGACTTGCCTTTTAATCGGGATTTCGAGGAGTAGTCTGATCGGGTAGAGGTCGTAGACGATAAGCGAGAGCGTCGGGCTGTAATCTGACGGGTCGAGGTAGTTCTAGACGGGGACGGGGATCGGTTATTCCTATTTAAGGAGGTAGAACGGATTCGGGTAGTTAGGATCGGCGCTTTATAGTTAGGCGATATGTGCTTCGAAGAGCTATATTTAAAACAGAGGCCTTCCTTCTTTCGTCGTTTACGTTCGTAGGAGCCTACGGGAGTATAAGAGTTCTCGATTACGTTAATATCCATAGCGTTCGGATCCTTTAACGATAGAGAGAAGTGTGGTAAACGTAGTAAGCTTTTCTTTTCATCCTGAAGGAAGCGGATATTATTATCGTAAGAAGAGATTAGGGTAGTATAACCGTTTAACGAGGAGGGAATCTAGACACCGATTATACTAGTTTTCAGGTCGTGGTTTAATAATATACGAAGTTATATAATCTATCCTTCTTTATTTAGTCCTGCGTTACTAGCGAGGCGTCGGAACTCTGTAAAATAAGCTATAAAGCTCTTTCTTCCTTATTTTAAGAGGCTTAGTTTCGTTTATACGGTTATCTTTCGGTTCGGGTCTCTATATAAGAGGTTCAGGATCGAGAGGAATGCTTCGAGTGTAGGTGGACGGTGGGAGGTTACTAGTATAGAGGCATCCTTTCTAATTCGGCTTAATACGTAACGTAGTTTATTTTCGTCTTCCGGGTAGCGGTCTGCGTTATCTTATAGCTTATTCTCTAGCTAGTAGAGGAACTTAGGTAGTTCGTGTCTCTTCCTAGTAAATATAGGAGGGTCGGGGAGTCGTTTAGAGAGTTACTAGGGTTGGGAGGAGGCTGTTCGGGTCGTATCCAAGGTCGTATTAGGCGAGCTATTCTCGAGCTCTAGTAAGTCGTCTACGGGTAGCGGTAGTGTCAGGTTCGTTATTAGAGAGGTGGATAAGGAACGGAGAACCGTAAGTTTCTTTTAGAGTAGGTCTACTTTCTCTTCTAAAGCTCTCTAGGACTACGAAGCTTTCTCTAGCAGGCCGATAAAGAATACCTACATCGCGGAAAGTATCTCTTAGATCTTAGTAGCGGTGGCTATGGTTTGTTTGACGTAACGTAGTATCACGGGAGCGATAGAGGTGTTTGTAAGTCACGTTGACGAGTAACTAGTCGTACCAGCTATAAGCGATCGTGAAAGAAGTTAATAGTATTATCGTTCTAAGAGTCAAGACGTTGCGTGAAGAATCTAAGTATAGAAGAAGTTTACGGAATAAATAGAAGAGTTTTCTCGGGCTCGAGCGTTCGCGCTATCACGTGTAACCAGTTCATGGTAATACTCTTAGTATTACTCCGTAACAATCTAATATCTCACGGATAAGAGAGATAGGGTATCTATTCTTAATTATAATAGCATTCAGCCCGCGGTAATCTACACAGAACCTAAGTCCTCTACTAGGCTTTTTAACGAGGATAACCGGAGACAAGCCTTCCGCAGTACTCGGGGTTATAAACCCTTTAGAGAGGTATTTATCGATATACTTCTTAACTATAGCTAATTCGTCTCGAGACATTCTATAAGGCCGTTTGTATAGGAGAGTAGACCCCGGCTTAAGGTTAATCTTAAAGTTATTAGCGGAATAGTTAGGCAAGAAGTCTGTATTACGTTTGTTAAAGGCGGAGTACTTGTTACGTAGAGCCGGTAGTAGCTTAGCACGGATTTCCTTAGGCGTTAGGTAGACTATCTTTTTACTAAACTTCTTATAATCCTCGATAGATATCTTAGACAGGTTGGTAGTAGAAAGCTAAGTAAGCCTTTAAGCTAAACTCCGCTGTTTAGTAGACTAGTTAAAGTCTTTAGTAGGATTGATAACGATAACTTTATAGTTAGGCCGTCTCGCCATTATTATAAATACTTGGGATAACACTATTTTAATATTAAATTGCGTAGGAGCGTAGATGTCTCGATCCTTATAATTAGCGGGAGCGGCGTCGTCGTTCGGATAAGTTTAAGTAGACTCAATAGCTACTAACGTGGCAGGGTTAGTTAGTAATACGCCATCCTATTGTTATAAGTCTTTAATTCGTTGCTCGGTATTTATCTTGCCATGTCTTCCTTTCTATTGAACTGTCACCGGGAGTTAATAGGTAAGATAGTAATAAAGATAATAGGATAATCTAAAGGTAATAGTCCGGTCAGCCTAGCTGATAGTAGAGTCGTGTGTATCGAGCTATTTAATACCGAGGATAATCTCGTAGGCTCTAAGGTTCTCTATAATGTAGTACGTCATCTACTCGACGTGATTCCCAATCGCAAGGTCTAGTACGGCCATGTGAGTAAGGTGAGAGGACGTTGTGCCGTCGGCTAGCTGAAGAGCTTTAGGGCGTGCTAATAGGATACGAGGGAGTTTCTGTATTCTTACTAGGGCGCTGGTAATGTAGCACGTAGTAGATCCTCTACTATCGATAAAAGCTTCCTTTCTTATATTACTAATAGGTATTAG